>VMBQ01005126.1:12582-62911 GCA_007657795.1 Dreissena rostriformis | reverse complement strand
AACTTAACAAGTCTGCATATTTTAAAGATAAAAGAGCAGGATAGAACAATTTCCTTGATGTACAATTGTTAAGCTTTAAAGTGACAGTTTGCGGATATATATATGGGCAGAATCGTAAGAAAACGTGTTTTTATTGAGGATATCACTGAAAATCCGGTTGAAATCGGTTGAAAACAAACAATATAGCGATTTGTATTTTGGGGTCGAGTACGGTACAGTACGAAAACGACCTAATTAATATTAATGATTCGACACGTTAATTCGAACCTAACCAAGCAGAATTGCGGATACGGGCGAATTTAGCGGGAGAAGGTAAGAACAACTGGAAATACATCTGTTACAGACGGAAACAGAGTTGCATCGCTATGTTTTTGCTAAATCTAGTTATTTATCTTCCATATGCTAATAATGTTTAGCGATAGCTAAATATAGAAATAATTTGCATAACTCGCTACGCTGCAATGATTTTCGCCTTTTGCATGTATTTATGATCATTTATATATTATTTTATCGATTCAAAACCCATTTTTACCAGGTTTTCGATGTCAACCTCGATACAAAATATATTTCCATGAATGTATGTAAAGTTTATTTCTCGCTATACGATTTACATGTATATGCAAAACAACGATCTATTCCGCGAACTGTCACTTTAACAACGAATTAACCGATGTGGTCTTTTGAATGTGTTTATCAAAGTAGCAGTAATTCTTCGGACGGGTCTTTAATCACAAATGTCTTAAGGCACATTCTTTTAGAAGGGTGTGGTTGTGGATGGGGTGGTTCTTCTTGAATCTTTCGAACTGTTTTGAGTACATACGTAAATCTCAAACACCAAGGGTTATATAGCTGCGAGTGTGATAATGGCAACTAAAGAGGAGAGGGCGGGGCTGCATTTAGATTATTGTTTTCGTGTTTTTAATAAAAACAATTAACTAAAAAAAAATAATCCACATGCTATGAAATACCTGCCATAAGATACTACTAGACAGCGATTACGTATCCATTAAGTCTTCATAATGTCAACATGTTTCGATTTAAAAAGTCTTGTTTCTATGTATGTTAATTAAAAATCAACAGCTATGTATTCGCCAATGTGTCCACACCAAATCATTGCCGTGTACTCCGCAGTAAGAGTGGATCCACTGGAGTACAATGTCGAGGCACTTGATACTTTGTAGTGCTGCTGTGAGGCGAGGATAATGTTTGGCTGTTGCTTCTTTAAGAATTGTTATGGAGACTATCGTGCAGTCCTAGTCTTCTGTGCTGCTGATAATGTTACTTGCACCTTATCCCTGTTGTTTGTGAAGGGGGAGCCTGTTGGTATTGCCTCTGCATGCAACTGTCCGTCTGGATACTTTACATACACTCCATCTCCCCCTCGTTTGACTGGATCTGTTGCTTACTCATCTGTGCGAGCCCTTATTTATGCTTTCTGTGTGAACCGTTAACCCAGCATGGTCAGCGCCAGNGCACGGTTTATGGGCGCTGCAGCTGATCTATATCAGCATTGATTTTCGTTTTCGGTCAATCTGCTCTTAAAATCAAGTTGTTGTCTGGAAACTGGCTTTCGTGATCTACTTCATGACTTTGCATTAATTCCCTTCTTTCTGTTGTGGAGGAATTCCCGTGAGCTGTTCCATCTCTTATTGTCGTATATCTCATTGCACCGGTGATAACGTACACAGCCTGGTCCAGAGTTTTATCGTGGGACTGAGCAGCCGTTATCCAGGAGCTGAAGCCGTATTCCAGATGAGCATCACTGTGCCTTGGTACATCGTGATGTTGATCTTTTCATTGGCCCCCACTGTGTTGACGCCAGCTTCTTTAGGATGTTAAATTGTATTTTGACTTTTGCCTCTGCGCTCTGTTGCTGTTGTTTCAATTTCATTGTCTTGTCGAATTTGACCCCACAAGAAAGTCTGTTGGTCTTCATACTGGAGCGATGTGGCGTCCAGGGTCGATTTGCCAGACTGACCTTTGGTTAAGAGTGTAAAAAGCGTGGAGGAGAATTAATCCTTGTTGATGGCAACGCAGCAGTTGGCACTGCAAGCTGACATCTTGTCCAAAGGCAGCTGCATTCTGTATGTGGCGGTTGTTGTATACTCTGCTGTGCACCAGTGCACTAGGTCATCCGTAAGGGCTCTTGTACTTGTTGAGGTAGTTCTGATCCAATAATCAGTGGAATCCGGTAAATCATAGACGTTGTTTGAATGTTTACAAACTTTTCTGTAAGAAGAAATGATCAACTGCGATTTACTGTCCATCGACATCATCGATACAAACCGTGACAAATCGTGTCTATCGGGGTCAACTTAGTAACACTAGATTACCGATATACTCATTGTCTATACGATTGAAATCGTGATGTTTAAATAAACTTGTATTGGGATCAGATCTTATCAGATCTTATCAGGTATTATCCGATCTTGGGAGAATCGTGTCAATCGTGCTAGTCGTTGAACTTTTTAAAATGTTGACATATGTAGACAAGTAATAAAGCGGGGTAAATGTTTCAGATCAAATCGTGAAAAATCGTTTCTTTTCTGCACGTTTGCATCCTAGTTTAGCCGATCGTATGCTAGGTTCCCACTATCACGATTGGCATAACGAATGTAACCGTAGTCTTAATCGTAAACATGTCGTGATGAATCTATCCGATCTAATCGAGTATTATAATATTTGGAAGTAAATCGTGTCAATTGTGTTATTCATGGTACACTTTTGAACGATCCAGTCATTTTCTACGATTAACACGATCAGCCTCGATTAATTGTTAATCGTGGCCCTCTCATAAAATCGTGTCTGATCGGATTATAGCGTTATACATCTCGACAAATATGTGTAGCGTTCTGAGAAAACTGGGCAAAATGCTTGTGCGTAAATTGTCATCTCAGATTAGCCTGTGCAGTCCGCACAGGCTAATCAGGAACGACAATTTCCGCTTTTATGGAATGTTTCGTTTAAATGATGTCTCTTCTAAGCGAAAATCCAAGTAAGGCGGAAAGTGTCGTCCCGGATTAGCCTGTGCGGACTGCACAGGCAAATCTGGGATGACACTTTACGCACATGCATTGTGTCCAGTTTTCTCGACAAATATGATCTTTCGTGCTAATATCGTTATGATAAAAAAAGGTACGTTATGTTACGATATGTTGTGACCTCAATAATAAATGAAGTTGGTTGTTCATCGTGCTGTATTTATATCATGCAGGTCTAGTCTTGGCTTTCATCGTGAATCCCATCGATTAAATCGTGAAAATATCGCAACCACAATCGTGTCGTATGTCAACAGAACGCATGGATTCTTGATAAACGTAGGATAAAATAAGAACATATTGTTTTGGGGAACCCGATAGTGATGATCGTCTCGGATCGAGACCCAATCGTGAACTTATTCGAAACCTTCCCAACGAACTGTTGTTTATGCCGCGTTCCCACTATCACGGTTGGCGCCACGATTGAAATCGTGGTCTTAATAGTGAACTTATCGTATTGATTTTATCAGATCGTGTAAGGTATTCTACGATTTATACGATCAACTGCGAACTGGTGATACTGGGGATATGTTGCATTGTATTAAATCTTATTGTATCGTCACAAAGCGCGAACTCTATTGTTGCGATCTTGTCGAATAGAGACCCAATCGTGGAATTATTCTAAACACTCTTAATTATTGGTCAGTATCTAATCGTATCTGAACTGGCGATCATACCGCTTTAGATCGTGGCACCTGTATTAAATCGTGAACATGTTGCAATTGGGCGCAAAGCAGCGTATCATTACGTACGTACACGCATCATATCATACCTAAGCCTATACTCTAAGAAAAATACCACGATCAGTAACGTTTCGCTAATCGTGGTGCTCTTGTCGGATCGCACAACAGTGGGAACGTATCGTAAGTCTAAAATCTTAGAGAAATACCACAATCATTTATGAGACGTTCTCTGGGATCCCACTACAGTGGGAACCTTCCACGTTATGTAACGGAGTGTTACGATACCAAAAGTAATTTGTTCATTGTCATTCCAGTCTTAAAACATACTTTAAAAGTCAGCACTCGAACTTCCGGATATTATATTTTAATTCAGATTAGAGTGCGTGCTGTTTTGTAAGAGGGATTTTTTTTCCGCACAATAACTTGACAGCGCTTTTACTTATGATAATGCATATTGGTGAAGTGGTTACTTGGGTGAAAAGTATGATGTCCATAAAAAACTGAAGTGATTAGGCATAGTGTTTTTTGTCCTGTAAAGTGTGTGACGTTGAACACAATCATAAAAACCTGAGAGTTTTAAAACGTACACTTTTTAGTCAAACATTATCATTGAAACTCTGACAATTAACACAATTTAAAGCTAGCGACAAACTTGCCTTTATATCATTTTGCAAATAATTGAAGAAAAAAAACACCGCTTGGTAATGATTTATAGTTTGATGTGTTTGTGAAGAAAGGGTTATGTATCAATAAATCGGGTTTAATGCATGACAATTAATGTCTTCTATTTAAGATATAAAAAATATGAGTAGTTCATAAGAAGTTCTTCACTAGTACATTTTAATTTGTTAATATTTATATTCTTAAATACGTTATATTTAAACTAATGTGAACGAATCTGTGACTAGCTTTATTGACCGTCATGCTATGGCTGAAATGCTGTTTACTCGGTACAAACTCTGAACAACAAACATGACTTGTTTACTCGCAGACACCTTCCTATAAATGGCGGCACACGAGACGTCACTTCCGGCGGAGTGCAGGCGGGAACGTGTGTCAACTGCGGACACACCTTCAAGTTCCGGGCCGTAACCCCGTACAAGTCCACAATATCCTTCACTGTGAATGGCAAACAGTACACAAGTGAGCAAAGCATATGAAGATTGTATCAGTTTTTAGCTTAACTTTTCAAAGAAAATGCAAACTATTCTTCTTGCTCCGGCGTCAGCGTCGGCGTCCGAGCTAGGTTAAAGTTTGTTCGATAATCTAGTGTCTCACGCATGGGTTGAAAGATTGCATTCAAATTCAAACAATGTCCGCTAATTTGTTAAGCTTATATAGCAACTTACCAATACACTTAACAACACTGAAACCTGTACCTTGAACTGCAGTTCTTCAAGTGAATGACAAGTGTTTCTTCATGAATTGATGACCAGATACTTTCTTGTGAAATTGTTTATTTAGAATACATCATACAATAATTAACTTCCCCGTTTTGTATCTAGTGTGCTTACATTACGCCACATGTTTCTGTTTACTACACACACGTTTACCTATGCTAATTCATGTCCGCCTCCAGTTGGTAACGAGTACGGGCCCGGCTCCGCCCTCAATGGTTTCCTCAGGGACGAGCGCATCTCGCCGGGCACCAAGCACATGTGCTACCAGGGAGGGTGTGGCACCTGCCTCGTGGAAGCAAAGCTGTTTGAACCAATCAGCGAACAGTATCTTAGCTACGCCGTCAACTCGGTACGTGGTTATGCACTTGTGACTCCTGCGCTTTCATACATGTCTATATATGTTTTGAGGTGTTGACTTATTGGATTATTAATTTACACATACTGTATTACCGTATCTGTGATGTTTTCCTCATTGTCTCTAATGGACATGGAAATAAGAAATTAAAACATACGAACATGAACGTTGTTTTAACAAATTAAAATTATATCATGTCAAAAGAAACTACAATTTCCCGTTTTCTTATGCAAAGTGCCATATCGATCGTTCAGTATTTTTGTGTAACGGCTTTTAAGCTAATATTTTACATGTCCAAGTTTTGTTCGCGTTCACAAACAATTTGCATATTTCCGGTTCCCAGTGCCTGGTTCCCCTGTACTCTTGCGATGGCTGGGAGATTCGCACCGTGGAGCACATTGGAAACCTGCGAGCCGGACTCCATCCGGTACAGAAACAGATCGCAGACTACAACGGGTCCCAGTGCGGGTACTGCACGCCCGGACAAGTCATGAACATGTTCGCGTGAGTGCACCTACCTTATGTTGGTAGTTCACTTTCAAATTTTTATTTGTGAAATAATTATATAAGCATTACATGACAAAGCACAGTGTCTCCGTCATAACAAGGGAAATGCCATATACCGCATACCATACTGCAAACCGTTGCCATACTGTATATTGTATATAAACATACACGTATCTTTACATAATAATACACGTGTAATCTTATGTTCCGTACTTGATTTTACAAATAACTGTTGTATGGAAACATTTACAATCGTAAGAAGATACATATCAACGTACATATTTTAAACCAATACTATGCGTGTTTGCAGTCTGACGGAGTTCTACGGTTCGAGCCTGACCAAGCAGCGGGTGGAGGACTCGTTTGACGGCATCATCTGCCGGTGTACAGGTACAAATGTCCTTTTGTGATCGACCGCCGTGTAACGCTTACATGTGGCGTAAATCCTCTTTACTGAGTCCGCACCACTTCGCTCTAACCTCGTACTATCGCGGGTCTTCCTCTAAGCCTTTACACACAGTGCAGTATGGATTTATCGGGGATGGCTTCACACTCGCATTTGATTTCATTTGAGTTTGCTCATATAGCAAAATAATTTCATTTAGCTAATTGAATATCCCGCTGTTTACGATTGCATTTTTTATTTGTCCATGTTCAAAAAGCCTTTCTATGAGAATCCCTTTTTCCACAATATTACTATTTAAGCATTCACGGATGTTTTTAAATAATATATGATAGGTGAGATTACTGTGACCGAGTGGGTACGCAGATACAACGTCCCTGTTCCAAGATCAAAGTCACAAACTATTTGTAAAGAACAATTATATTAAATAACATATTGTCAAGCACGAAATGATTGTATACTTATTGTATTTGCAGAACTAACACTACTTGTTAGTTGTAAGATGCAGTTTGACAAGCAAGAACCATGTCCCTAGAAAGAGACCGAGGTTTGAGGTTGACTACCCGGTATTAGAATCGACCCCATACACTTTGTTCAAATTATAACTTTGGCCAGCATCAATACATTTTCACATAACTTGCAAGATCAGAAAGGATAGGATGCCTTCCACGCACGAGAACCTACATTCAAGTTCAATCGTACACGCAATGATTATGCATTATCAAATAACATAATTAAACATAGCAGCACTGACACGAATTGTGAGAGGGAGAATCACAACCAAGAATCAGGTCCAAGGTCAAGGTCATATTTCAAACATAAAACGTTTTCATGAAACGTCCAACATGGATGGATTTAAATAAAATTTCACTGGATCGAAGGTTCGGGCATATTGAAACAGACTGGCACACGTCATTACCGGCTTTTAGGGTCAAATACCCAGGTCAAAATGTAAGATCATATATTAAATATAAGGAATCGATCGGCACAGTGCCCAATCTTTAGTTCAAATAAGATTTCATTGACGGGCGTTGTTTGTTTTTTTACAGTAGTAAGTGGCTTTAATCGTTACGTGAGTGTGTTGTATGTATGTTCTGGTAAAAGACCGCATATGAGGTATGACCTAGATCCAAACGCACATGTTAGATACAGATTTCTGACTTGGGTCGCTTACGTGAGAAGCGAGCGTGCAAATCGGTACGCTGACCGAGCAATATATGTATCCCGGAAAAGCAGCCTTTTGGAAAAAAAACACTAATCTGCTGGTACAAATAAAGCTGACCCATTTATAATCCTTTCAAAATCTCACACCATATCAATCGTTATTATTTAAAGTAAGTTATCATTGGTTGAAATAATGGACCAGCGTTGTATGTACCGAGGTATTAGTGGGCTTTTGTAAANACAGGCTAATCCGGGACGACACTTTCCGCTTAAACTGAATTTTCCCCAAGAAGAGACATCATTTAAACGAAAAAGTCCATAAAAGCGGAAATTGTCGTCCCTGATTAGCCTGTGCGGACTGCACAGGCTAATCTGGGATGACAATTTACGCACAAGCATTTTGCCCTGTTTTCTCAGAACACGCCACATTGATATTTCTCCTATCGTTTTATACTCAAGTCCTTAATAGCGTTTGTATGAGCTCTTTATGGCCGTATGGGCAACGCATCCGACCATCAAACGCGCTTTAGTTCTGCCTTCTCCAACTCTAATTTATTTAATTTAATTCCGCAATACTGTCGGAATATTTTATTGGTATTGTCTCAATGTCAAAATATGACATTGTCACGAATTTACGTATTATGGTGTGGTGTTTTCGTTATATTAACTGTGCGAAATAAACAAAAACGATTAACGACTCAATACAAACATATGTCAGTTATCGAAGACTTGACGGAATTTCAACAACGTGTATGTTGGCTTAATGACCGTTTAATGTGCACGTTATTTCCTTTTTCGCCGGATAGTCGAACTATTCCTCTGATACCAAAAACCGGATATTTTCCAGTGGGCAATCTTCATTATCTCCTATTCAAATCCTCCTGTCTCGAAATCTTCCTAGCAAATGTCATCGAATTTTCAAAACAATAAACTTCCAATATTGATGTGTTTTTTTTTCGGAAAATACTCGGTAATATTTCCGATATCGCCGCGGATGTTTCCAGCAAGGTTCGGTATGACAGTACCGTGTAATCAATTTCTATTAATACATTTGGTTTACTCTGCGCTTATATTCATATGGTTTTATTTAAGAAGTTATTTTCCAATTGTTTTCTTTTTATTGGTTTGGTAATTTTAGAAAATGGGTGCTTTTACTGAAAGTGTTGTTGCACAACAGGGAATACGTTTTTTATCATCATATGACATATTTCAGTTTAAGAAGCATACATGATAAACACCAACGTCTATCATACTTAATTTCAGAACTTGTACTATTCCCTTGTAAGTCAGCTTTCATATGTCCTTTTTTTCAATGATTCTAAACGTTTGATTATTTAAATACCAAATGCATATGTTAATTAAACGTGTCTTTCAATCTTCTTTTATTCTCGAATCATACCAAAAATTTATGTCACAGTGGTGTTACGGAAACTTTAGCCTCGTTTAGGTGATCCCGGTCTAGTGACCGTCCTAATTAACACTGGAACGAAATTATATGAGTAGCGCTCTTAGAAAAGTGGGTAGAATGCATGCGCGTTAAGTGTCGTCCAAGATTAGCCTGTGCAGTCCGCACAGGCTTATCAGGGACGACACTTTCCGCTTTTATGATATTTTTTCGTTTTAAGAAAGTCTCTTCTTAGCAAAAATCATGTTTAGGTGGAACTTGTCGTCCCTAATTAGCCTGTTCGGACTGCACAGGCTTATCTGGTACGAAACTTTACGCACTTGCATTACACACCCCTTTTCACAAAGCAAAACTCATATAGTAGTATCTGGTACAGGCTACTGCAGACAAAGGAGATCCCGCCACTCCTAAATAAAGGTCTGTCAAGGTAATTTCGCCAGTAGAAACTCAGTCTTGGATTACACAGAACTTCTACACGATTGTGTCTCAATGACCAGTTGGTTTCCACACTGTTAATCTGAAAGAAAAATAAATGTTCTTTAAAGCTCACCTTAGCACGAAGTTCTCAATGTAGCCTATTGCAAATGTCCAGCGTCCATCATCGTGCATCATGCGATATGCATCGTCAACTTTTGTCTCGTTACCTCTCTTGAGGCCACATTTTCTATCCAATTTTATTAAACTTGGTCACAGTGTTAAACATTGTTACCACTATATGGGCCGCATTTATGACTCAAAGAGGAATCTGGGTTAGATTGTTTATCTTAACAATATCTAGGCCGAGTCCGATTTGGGTCACGTGCGTCAAAAAAGGTAACCCATTCCAATCTTTAAAACAACCTTGTTACCACTCAAGAGCCCGCATTTATGACTCAATCTTAATGACACTTAGTCAGAATGTTTATCTGGACAATTTAAAGGTAGAATTTTAATCTGGGTGACATGCGTCCAAAACCTAGGTCACTTGGTCAAATCTAAGACAAACCATCTAACCACACTATAGGCCTCATGTATGGCTCAATCTTGATAAAACTCGATCAGAATGTTTCGAATCGAGTCACGTGCGTTAAAAACCTATGTTACGAGGTCAAATCTTAGAATGGTTATGGCTCAATTTGTATTTGCTAGAATGGTTATCTTTACAATATCGAGGCCGAGTTCAAATCTGGGTCATGTGCGTCAAAAACTAGGTCACGAAGTAAAATCTTAGAAAAAGATTGTTACCACTCTAGATGCCACATTTATGAGTCCACTTAAATGCAACTTGGTTATAATGCGTATCTTGACAATATCTAGGCCAAGTTCAAATATGGGTCGCGTGCGACTAGAAATGAGTTAATCAAGTGAAATCTTTTAACCACACTAGGAAAAACACATATGACTCAATCGTGATGAAACTTGGTCAAAACTTTTATCCTGATAATATCTTGACCAAGTTTGAATCTGGTTTAGGTGCATCAAAAAACTAGGTCACCAGGTCAAATCTTCCAAAACCCTTTTTCCACTCTATAGGCCACATTTATGAGTCAGTCTTGGAACTTGGTCAAATTTTTATCTAGACAATAAAGCCATCTATGAAACTGGGTCAAGCGAGGTCAAAACTAGGTCACAAGGTCAAGTTTTAAACAAGACTCCATATTAATGTACATATATTGATTCTAGGGATTTCATTTTCAAAATGCAACCTTTATCGCATATCGTTTTCATTAGGGATGGGAACGAATACTGTCGTTTGTCAGTATTCGAATATATTCGAATATTCGATTTTAAAACCTTATATTAAAATGTTCGAACGTATGACCGTCCGGAGCAATTACTATTCCTGATTGCCACAAATGCCACTATAAATCGTATTCTATGTGCAGCTTTGAAAAACAGGATAGAGTATTTTTTTTTAAGACCATTGATTATTATGCTTTTTTTTTTTAAATAAATACTGTTTAGTTTCATAAGATGTAAGATATTTCAGGAAAACATATTACCGTAATTCTAATTTATTTCAATACTTCTATTTTTTTCTGGAATTAAGAACCATTTAAGAACAATTTAATTGGTTTGGATTTGAGAAACTAAATTCTGATTAGATAATCATTAATTTGATATATGGATAACGGAATTAAAACAAACATGCTAGATCTCGACGGGAAAGTCCCGCTATTTGGGAGATTGTTCCTGCGTCCCGATATGAGACAATTTGTCCAGATATTCGTAAAAAAGGTAATATAAGTTCACAATAATATTTTCTATTCAAGCTCTGTCTGGCTTTTAGTTTAGTTAAAACATATTTATTTAAGCTCGATTGCATAGAAAGTACTAACTACTTATTTGAAACGCTCTCGGGTCCGTTTCCTGGGCCTAGTACTTGGTGTCTTTTGGGTAGATCTAGAGAACGCTCCCACATTGGGGATCGAACCCGTGACCTCCCGATCGCTAGGCGGACACCATATCCATTACACCACGGCGACCCAATCGCTAATCCCTTTATTGCCCCCAATTCTTCTTCTCGAGTGCAACATTACCGGTATGTTAGGCGAAGACAGCTCTGTTAGACTGCATTAAAGATCAGCATTTGCAAAGCTTAAACAATGTTCTGTTTTCTGTACTCTTCAATATGTATAATGTACAGAAAGCTAAGTGAAAAAAACAATCAGTGGACTTATCAACTATGCAAGAATTAAATTAAACAAATGAAGTTATCATTTTAAGTCCCCAATATTTAATGCTTAATGGCATGAACATTAAATACATATTAGCTAATAAATACAAACTGTAGTTAATTTGATGTTCAATGCAAATGCTTTCGTTCCAAAGAATTATGTTATGTGTAATTTACTAATTTCATATTTCAAATATAGAGTCTATCTTGCAAAACGCAGTGTTGCCAAACGCACACTTTTATTGCTTACAACTTTAAACAGCCGGGTTTTGATAATAAATTTCGTGAAATTATGTAAAAAAAAGCATGTTTAAATTTCGTTTTATTGCTGCAAAACGTGCACTGCATTTGCATGAAACTGTATTTACCCGGGATTCGGTAATCAATCTTGTGACAACATACATATATATAAAAAATTATGTGTTCGTGTCGTTTAATAGCTACGTTGCACCATACTTCGGTCCATGTGAATTACCGTGTCGCTAATGTAGATTTACCAATATAGTTATATCATCACGATAAATTAATGAGTTTTGCGTTTTAATAAGTAAACATCATAATCAGAAGAATCCTTTTAAATACTGTCTTGTACCAAGTTTCTGACTAAAACGAGCATGGTGTCGAAAACTTTTCATTGCAGGATATAGACCTATACTGGCAGCATTCAAAGACCTGGCTGTTGCGTCTACGCCATGCGCTGGAGCTATTGGCGACATCGAGGTAACCAGAGGTTAATAGCGATCAAACCAGTACTAGAATAGTAACGTTGAGTTAATGCAAATGTAATTTTTGTTTTTATCACTAAGGTTTTGAAAACCTGTATGTGTGCAAGCAGTATTGACACTTCTAAGTTGTTTAAAGTGTTGAATTATATTTGTAGCGTTGTTTTCTTAGATCTGTATAATTGTTAACGACCCTCAGTAGATCCACATATATTGTGTTCATGTATTTACGTTACATTCAAAAGTTGTGTTCTCAATCACCAGGATTTGAAAGAACGCACGTGTTCAAAGACAGGCAAGTCGTGTATCGGAAGCTGCTCCGGCCGCCAGGCGGTGCCACTCACGCACCTTGTGTTTGCCGACACGGCCTGGTATAAGCCGACCACAGAGGAGGAAGTCACGGCCATCCTGACCGCCAGCAAGGGCAAAACGGTCAGCTTCCTGTTGGGAAACACGGCACACGGTGGGTAGTACAGATATATAGGTGTCGTGTTCTGAGAAAACTGGGCATAATGCATGTGCGTAAATTGTCATCCCAGATTAGCCTGTGCGGACTGCACAGGCTAATCTGGGATGACACTTTACGCACAAGCATTTTGTCCAGTTTTCTCAGAACACGACACATATAGATATTTAAATCAGACTTATTGTATGCAGGAACGCAGGACGATGGTCGGTTGTTTACTTTCGGGACTTCGGTTACAAATCATTGCTCGACCACATTGGTACATATTACATTTGTAGGACTTTCCTATCTGCTATACTTGAAATTAACATAAACTTCGATTAATGCAAGTTGGACGGACACCCAATAAACTATAAATTTATACATCAAGATTTTGGTCTTGATATTATCTGAAATAGGATATAACAAACTGCATTACTTGCTTAAATTACTGATGTTTGAAGGTTAAAATTATTTTCCTCCTTTGTAGTGTTTGTTTAACTTTGGATTACCACTTCAACCTAATGCATCCCATCACTTGACCCAACATCGTGCGACTGAATCATGTCAGAGTTAAATGATTTGCATTATGTTTTGTCATGTACTAGTAAATATAAACAACAACAGTATCAAACGTTCACAGTTGCGTGCGCATATTTATCACTTTAATACATGTACATGCATTCTACATTTTTCTGTACATATTCAAATTATGCACTCATGTGCCAATTACGGCGTATTATAACGAACAATTGTGCACGTTGACTTAATATGTCTCTTTGCGAAATTAAATACAGAAGTCCAAATACAGGATAAAAAAAATAAACAGACACAAAATTGTCCTGCTTAAGACTAAATTAAGAGCGAATAAAGATCTAGAATGAACAATACACTTACGAAGCAGTCAATCTCAATATATCATGTGACTGGACTCGATAATCGGCTTCCGTCGGAAGGGTATGGAAATGTAGTGAGCTCAGCTGTAGTAGCGCGCTGTAAATGTTATTTTTATAAAGTTTCTTATCGTTTGTATGCACTTGTAGCGCGGCAAACGACCACATATGACGTCTTATATCAATTCAGCTTATATAATTTGAATCTTTGACAATGTACATGTATAGACATTGTGCACGGTGATAACGCACATGTGTAACGTTTAAAACACACTGGTCTCGCTTCGACGTTAGTTTTTAGTCAATTTGCGTAAACGCAAATTTACTTTTGTAATATCGCATTTTTAAGCTCGACTATTATATATGAAATATTTATAGTGGAGCTATCCTACTCACCCCGGCGTCGACGTGAGCGTGAGCGTTGGAATGTTAAAGTTTGCGTACCACTTCAAATATTTTCTATGTCCCTTGACATATTGCTTTTATATTTTACATACTTCTTTACCAACATGACTCCAATCTATTAACAAGAGCAGACAACTGTTACAAGCATTTTGTAAGAATTATGGCCCCTTTTCCACTTAGAATATGCATATTATTGATAAATCTTTGTTAACGTTTGCGTACCACCTCAAATATTTTCTATGTCCCTTGACATATTGCTTTCATATTTTGCATACTTCTTTACCAACATGACCCCAATCTATAAACAAGAGCAGACAACTGTAACAAGCATTTTGTAAGAATTATGGCCCTTTTTCCACTTAGTAACTTTGAATATTTTGTTAAATTTTGTGTTTACATCCACTTTACTTCTAAAGTATCAAGGCTATTGCTTTCAAACTTCAAATACTTTCTTACTATCATAAGGGTACTGTACCTGGCATGTTAAATTTGAACTTGACCTTTGACCTTGAATCTCAAGGTCAAATTTATAATTTTTGCTTAAATTGCCGTAACTTCTTTATTAAGGGTCAGATTTGATTCATACTTTGACAAAACAACACTTACCTGACATACCACAATGGACTTCATATTATTTGTTTGAAAGACCGTCCAACCATCCCACCCAAGCTATTGCTTTCAAACTTGAAATATAATCTTATTAGCTTGTTTTATGTCTTTACAAATGTTCATTAGATTGTGGAAAATATACCTGAACTCAGAATCGTCTATAATGTACCACTTCTTTAAAACATAAGCGATCAATATGTTCAATTATGGTCCTCTTTCAGTTAGAATATGACTATATTACCTTGACCTTATTGAATATGAGCAATTTTCCCATGATGGCTTACTTTATAATATCAAGCACTTGAATAGTCGAGCGTGCTGTCTTCTGACAGCTCTTGTTTAAATGTCGGATCAATGTCATGAACTATGGATTTTAGATTACGGGCCTTTAACAGAAAACATCGAATTAATTTGACGTATTTTGTTGTTAAGGTTTAACTTAAAGTTTGTATTTGTTTAGAAATTTCAATTTAAATATACATCGATCATGTGCATTTATTATTTGTGTGCGAACTTCAAGCATTGCCTTAACGTGTGTGTAATGTTTTATGTATGCTATGTGCGATTATAGCTTGAACATGTATGTCTCGTCTGCAACGGGTCATAATCTGCATTGCATAAGTATATGAGCCTTGTTCTGTGAAAACGGTGCAGTCCGCACAGGCTAATAAGGGACGACTATTTCCGCCACCACTGGATTTTTGTTAAGAAGAGACTTCCTTTAAACAAAAGTTTTAATAAAAGCGGAAAGTGTCGTCCCTGATCTGGGACAACACTGTACGCACATGGATTTAGCCCAGTTTTCACAGAACGAGACTCAAATAATTGTATCAACATCAATGCCGTCATGCTTTTCCAGGTATCTACGGTGACCAGGGTCCTGACAATTATCAAGTGGTCCTTGATCTAAGCGGCTTTAGAGAGATGTACAGTATCTCGGTGAGAGGTCTGCCCACCATCACTCAAAATACCTGACTTCATTTCCTTTCCTTCCCACACAAACTGCCATTGCTAAATGGATGGAGATGTCACGTAGATCATTTGGTTTAAAGGACGCTGATAGCATACCAAACGTTGAATGTTGTTAGCGTTGATATTACGTTACAGATATTTTTTATCTGATAGTTATGTTAGCATTTGTCCTAGCATTCTAAGACAACCAAGAACCTAGTTTAAATATGTGTCTTGCAGTTTCCAAAAGGCGCCATAAGCACATTATAATATTGCATTCTTAAAAAGTTACACAATTATTTCGTTGCATTAAATTTAGCGGTACATTTTAGACACTGCTTATAATGGCTAGTTATTTTGAGAAATAAATTTAAATGTTAAAATAATAACGTAAAACCCAATCATTGTTTCATGCAATTTATATGTTATACGATTAAACAATTCTTAACAGTGTTATAATATTTATTATAATAACCTGATACAAAACATTAGCTGAACATTAATAGTATATGTTTTATGTTTCATAAATGAAAGGCGTGGTTCGTATGTACATGTAGCGTCGAATATTTTTATATTCGGAAGACCTAAAACTTAGTTATGCTTCTATTCAGTTTGACACGGACATCATCTTTGGGGCGGGGCTTACGCTTACGATGTTGATTGACATATTCACGCGCATGAGCCAGGAGCAGGCGTACTTCGGGGAGTGCGCCAGATTGCTGTCTCGAGTCGCAAACCTGCCTGTCAGAAACGTGAGTGTCTTGTGCTGATAAGATTTTGAGCCTCGCTCTGTGAAAAAAGGGTGTAATGCATGTGCGTTAAGTGTCGTCCCAGATTAGCCTACGCAGTCCGCACAGCCTAATGAGGGACGAAACTTTCCGCTTTGAATGTATATTTCGTTTTGAAGTATTTTGAGAAAAATCTAGTTTAGGCGGAAAGTGTCCTCCCTGATTAGCCTGTGCGCCTGTGCAGACTGCACATGCTAATCTGGGACGACACTTTACGCACATGCATTAGAACCCCCTTTTCACAGAGCGCTTCTCATATATACAGTGTTTGCTTATTATGGTGTCCCCTCCTTTCGATTAAGGGCCAGCCAGTTTTCTTGAGTTTTGACTTATGAGATATTTGTGCGGGTGAACATTTTACTCCTACTTCTAATCATTAATGTCGGTAAACGGACGATCGTTTTTTATTTCTAAGCGAAACTTTTATTTCTCAACGAAACGAAAGATGAACGTCTGTATCCCTCACATAAAACATGTGTCAATTCCAAATATCTCAATTAGTTTAATTATATATACAAACGTAACGGTTTATGACATGGGATTACCCCGATATTTGAATTATTTGCACGTATACCTCGTACAGATGTTGCACATTGCTATTTGTTATAAATGTGGGATCGTGATAATAATATCGGATGTGAGACCTTTCTGTAGCAAATGGGTATATGTTCTCATTTGTTTACTCGTGAGGATGTCATGAATTTTGCATGTCTTTAAAAGAACTGCGATCCATTAACTGAAGTTTTTATTTCCGTTTGTAATAAAAGTTTCGAGTGAACTGCTGGTAAATACCAGAAAAATAATGAGCTAACATTTAATCCTTTAAAACAGTAAAAAATACCACTCTTAGTAGACAGTTAGTCATAGTATTATTGTAAATAGAATAATGGCAATTTCAGATAAGATATTTGAGCCTCAAGATATTATATTTAAGCTTTGGTTTCTATTGACTGTATGCATAGCAATAAACTAAAAATGATAAATTAAGAAAGCCTTCATATATATATGTATCTCTGTTTTCATTACATTTTAACGTTATATTTAATGTTATATTTAATATTTTATATGTACGTGAATGCAGTCTTGAAATAGAAAAAGAATCATATAGGGCGATAAATTGTGTAAGTGCTCCGTTTCAATACCAGAGGGCCACGTGGGCGGGTAACCTCGTACTAAAGTTCAACCACAGGGACTTCCCCTCAGACGTTTTCGTCCTGCTGCACGTGCTCAGGGCCAGGGTGTGGACAGGTAAGACCCCTTGTCAAAATATGATCCTCGCTATGTGAGAATGGGGCTAAATGCATGTGCGTAAAGTGTCGTCCCAGATTAGCCTATGCAGTCCGCACAGGCTAATCAGGGACGACAATTTCCGCTTTTATTGTATTTTTTCGTTAACTCTTCTTGACAAAAATCCAGTTTAGGCGGAGAGTGTCGTCCCTGATTAGCCTGCGCGGACTGCACACGCTTATCTGGGACGACACTTTATGCACATGCATTTGACCCCGTTTTCTCAGAGCGCGACTCATATGTATGGACTGAAATATTTATAATAAATGAGCACAGAATCATTTGGTTACATGTGGTTGAAACCATTGAAGTATGAACCATTAACGTACAGTTATTTTTAGAGGATTGAAATAGAAAATATTATTACATCAAGTTTTCTGATAAAATTAAATAATTTTAATATGCTTACAATTGTATAGGCTTATGGTTCTGATGCACGGAGTGATAAAGTCGTTATATTGGTAATTTCATAGAAATGTAAACCTAATGCTTTCGATTACCTGCCAATTCCCATATTTACATATTGTATTTGCTTATGATGTTATAATTGTTTCGAAATAAATGTTTGAACCAAACCTATGGGAAGTTATTTCATTACATCGAAAAACTCAGTCACTATGCAAATGTATCTTTATTATTAAAAACGGGTAAAATAACGTTCTTTTGCATTAATGGAATCTGGAAAATAGGCATTTCAACCAGTATTGTCATTTTTGGTATGTCAGGTTTCATGGGTGACTCAGTGGACATCAGCAACTTCCTGTCCACGTATACGAGTGGTAAGCTGGTAATGGCCTTCGACTACACGAACCTCGAGCAGGACGAGTACATCAAGTTCTACAAGGTTACGCCACGTGCACAGGTGAGGCGGTATGGTTGTAAATAAAACGTCTACCACGTTACTGATTTAACCAATATACCAAGTGATTATCTGGTAACGTTGTGTCTTCGTTTTCTCCCAGCCTTTGTGAATGTTCGGAGTCGCGTGGGGAGGGGGGGGGGCTGGAAACATTATTCAAGTTCTATAAGTTCGCGCCACGTGCTGATGTGAGTGGGTGGAGTACCACAAACATGTGTACCACGTTATTTTCATGTAAAAATGCAGGTTATGATGATATCACCATATAATGTATCCATGAAGGTCAAGGTTATCAAATTATACAATGTCATCCAATTAGCACAGGCGAGAAAGTGTAGCAACACATACACGTCTACCACGTGAATGTCGGGTAAGAATGCAGGTGATTATTGTGTCATCATGTCTCGTATTCATGAAGGTCAAGGTCATCACGTTATACATGACCACACTGTGTGCACATGTGAGACAGTGTTGTAACACATACACATGTACCACGTGACTGTCGGGTTAGAATGCAGGTTATTATTTTATCATTATGTCTCGTTTTAATGAAAGTCAATGTCATTATATTTACAAGGTCATACCACGTACACTGGTGTTTCTCATCTATGAATGTAGGTGATCGTACCACTCTGCTCCGTATTACTGAAGGCCTAGTGCATCAAGTTTTACAAAGGCATAACACTAATGAGGTCAATTGTAAAGATAAGGTTACGAATAATATGCAAGGACGAATAGCTATATTAAAAACTATGTACACTGCTTTCAGAACGCCTACTGCTACGTGACGGGCGGGTTCCGGGTACGACTGGATAAGACGAATTTCGTCCTCAAGGAGGCGCCTGTGCTTGCCTTCTCCGGCCTGGGCACACAGTTTGTACGTATTGTCGCACTGGGCCGTTTTATTTATAAACATAGCTGTAAGAAACCACCCGGTCGCCCTTCTATGTACATATGAGTCTTGCTCTGTGAAAAGGGGGCTAAATGCATGTGCGTAAAGTGACGTCCCAGATTAGCCTGTGCAGTCCGCACATGTTAATCTATTTTTCGTTTAAAGGAAGAGTTCTTGTGGAAAATCCAGTTTAGGATGAAAGTGTCGTCCCTGATTTGCTTTGGCGGACTGCACAGTCACATTTGGGACCACACTTTACGCACGTGCAATTAACCCCGTATTATATTTTGTCAGTTAGAATGTTAAAAGTTTTTTTAAGACTAAGCGATCAAAGAAAAAGGTCAAGAATATGTATCTAGTTCTTCCTGTTGTGGATATTGCTTACATATTGTATGCACGTTAGATGTTATTGGTTCGTCGGAAAGCATCGCTGAAAAATGTCGTTCACGTTTACTAGTGTTTACCGAACTGTCCGTTCAAATGGTATTTGCTTTTGTATGAATAGATTGTTTTGTATGTAAGTACATTTAGTTGCAAGTAGACACAGAAGATAACAAATGTACAGAAGTTTAAAATGTACAAATATTTGCACTCTTGTTGTTTTAACTGACATTTTGTTTTAGGCTCGGGCTTCAAAGACGGAAGCATATCTGAACGGGCAAAATATCTCGGACCCCAATGTCCTAAGAAGTAATATAAATTTAATAAATTACTTATGAATTTTAACTAGATCCCTCAACTCGTAGCATTTCAATTGAAAATTTCAACGTACATCCACTAACAAAAAAAGACAAAATACACTTACCGGTATGTTCTGTATCATGTAATAATCAGTGAAAGCATAATAAAATATTTGTAATATTTATATTGTGACACGAATGCTATATATATGCTAATATTGGCGTCGTCATACGATGGGCGGTCGCACACACACACATGCAAGGACGCACAGAAAGTGGTTGTAAATATGCTCGATACTTGGTATGTACCTTTACCGTCGTCAGGATGGCAGTTTGATGACCTTAAAAAAGTAGTATGTGATCTTCATGAGCATGGATAGTATAATCCATAAGCCTTGATCAAATGAGCCTCATTCTGGGAAAACTGGGCTTAATGCATTTGTGTAAAGTGTCGTCCCAGATTGGTCTGTGCAGTCCACACAGGCTAATCAGGGACCACACTTTCCGTCTAAACTGGGTTTTCACTTAGAAGAAACTTCCATTAAACAAAAAAATACATTAAAGCTGAAAGTGTCAACCCTGCTTGGATTGGCCTGTGCGTACTGCACAGGCTAATCTGGGACAACACTTTACGCACATACATTAAGCCCAGTTTTCCCAGAACGCAGCTGCAATATTCGCACTGAGGGCATGTCCAATGGTCCTTTACAGCGGCGTTGACCACCCTTCAAGGCGAGATAATCGCTGATTCCTCCCCCGCTCTGTCGAGTGCAGCATACAGGGCGAAATTAGCGGTGTCTCTTTTCTATAAGGTAACCATGTGCAGAATTTGTATTATTTTGTCGCGTTCACATTTTTTTAAATAACAATAACACAATAACATAAAAATGGAATTGTGTGTTAAGATTTTCTTAAATTTGGGGAAAGTAGATCTTCCACACATTAAACAATATTCCTTCAATGAAACGTCTTTACACATCAGTTTCTCTTGGTTATATGGTTTAATATGAAAACAAGTAATTTACTTTTTTATTATACGCACAGCATACAATAGCGGAATTTTAGGTTATATAGAACATGCTTATTTCGTTAAAAGCGTCTAAACTACACCTTTCATTTCGTCGTCAAAAACTATTTTAGAGCCTCTTACGAGTAAAAATATGATCATACACAGACACAATGTGGTCTCTTAAATTTTGGTAAACGTTGTCATATTCAAATCTTTCATGGTTTCCAGTTCGTGTTGTACATGGTGGGTGACCGGGCTGGACAGCGGTACAGGTCGGGAGCCAGTCAGCTTTACTTCGAGCGCCCCATATCGTCCGGACAGCAGACGTATGACACCAACACGATGGAGTACCCAGTCACGGAGCCCATGAAAAAACTGGAAGCGAACGCCCAGGTTTGCAGGACGCCTTAATATAATAGACATAACCCGTTGTGTTCATTTCACTCTGCTTTGTGAAAATGAAAGGAATATGATTTCATCATTATTTCATTCTAACTGATTGGTTTCTAAGGTTAGTGAAACGTGAATATTTTACCGTTGCGCTATGACAGTTTTTGGGGTTATATGTGTTATTAACATTTGTTAAAAGTTTTTTAACACATAGAATCACGCACGCATCTCCGGACATGCTAGTCATTGTTTTTACTTGTTACTCATTTCTCCCCAGGCGACTGGCGAGGCCCTGTACACGGACGACCTTCCGGCGTACCCGGGGCAGCTGGAGGCCGCGTTCGTACTGAGCACAGTCGGCAGCGGAACCATCCAGGCCATCGACGCCTCCGCCGCTCTGGTAAGCGCATCGGAGACGTTTTTTATTTCACTGTATTGGATGCACTTTGTGAACTGCATGTGTGTAAGTCTGTTAACAACGTGATAGAGCAAACTTGCTATTCGTGGTTGCATTTCTTGAGGCCCATCGTCATCTTATCACGACATTTAATGGTTTGCAGAAAATCCCGGGCGTCGCCATGGTTATCACAGCGAAGGACATCGTTGGCACGAACAACTGGTGGCAGCCGGGCGCCGGCCTAATCGAGTATGAGGTAACAGACACAGGCCGATGTAACAACATATGAGCCTCGCTCTGTGAAAAGGGGGTTTAATGCATGTGCGTAAGGTGTCGTCTTAGATTAGCCTGTGCGGAGTCATGGACGACACTTTCTGTTGTTGTTTTTTTCGTTTAAAAAAGTCTCTTCATAGCAAAAATCCAGTTTAGGCGGAAAGTGTCGTGCTTGATAAGCCTGTGCGGACTGCACAGGCTAATCTGGGACGACACTTTACGCACATGCATTTAACCCACTTTTCACAGAGCGAGGGTCATATTTAATTTTAAGTTGTTTTTTTCATTATCATGACATAAACATGTTTATGCGGAAGAAAAACGATAACCATCGATCCATTTAAAAAATGTTTACATTTTTCATTTGCCGCGACTGGAACCCATTCCCTTTTAAATCAAAGAGTGGGACCTCTCGGCCAGACTTCTGGAATAATGATGACGTATTTTACATCCATTCAATGTCGCATTTCAATGTTAAGTTCTTTCAAGTTATCAACATCTCGTCTTTTGTCGTGTTTATGTTGTAATCATTTAAACGTATTGATAAGACATCTCGAGGAAATCTCTCACACTCTTGAGCGCATTCCGTATACATACCTTTCCGTAGCGTTTCCTCGCATGTTTGCTTTTTTAAAGTACGACATAACGCAAGTTGCACACGACATGTATATATATACATGTCAATACATGTCACCACAAGTTGTGCATACTCAGACTTCATTTTCGAAGAAAAGTCAACTTTTGTTAGGAAATCGTACGATGTTCATACTAATAAATAGAGGAGAATTGGAACGAATGTCGTATTCAAACAATTCCGGCATCTGCATCGATTAATTTGTCGCCATAATTCGGTAAAAACTCATTCGCCAAACTGTGAAACGACATAATGCATGCATTTTTATTTCAAATGGCATCTTATATGAACTGTGCTTATGTTTTTGTATCAAGAATGCCTTTTCGACATATTATATTTAATGTGTTTTGTGTGCGTATGCGTGCGTGCGAACGCGTTTGTGTGTTTAGGGTTGAGATGGGCTACGAGCCTGTAATTAAAATCTATTATTGGTGAGATATGTACGTTAATGATTCCTCTCGTGTTCATTTTCAACGAAACAAAGTAAAAGATAGTAGTAATAAATAATATGGCAACATATTAACAACGTATTTAATCAAACATTTGACTAGTATTTTTCATATGTTAAGTGAAAGTATTGTATTCCGAGTGCATGTCTGTATATGTATGGTTACTTACTTTTCAGTTACTGGCAAGCAGTAAGGTTGTTTACTGTGGGCAGCCAGTCGCGATTGTTCTGGCCAGTATGTGTACTTACATAAATTTGTGAACATTTGTAAAAATTGACATAATTAGAATATCTCAATGCTTTTGATTCCTATAATGACCATTAAAATTTTAAACAATATAAATAACAAAAAAAAACATTGCAAACTTTAAGAAGAAATAATTATAAAGATATATCATGAACAAATATGTTTCCTTTTTAAAAGAAAATTCTTGCATTTTGGAAACTCACCAATGAAATCAAAACTTTTCGTTATAGTTAAATAGTGTAAATAAGGTATTTCATCTCTAGCAGAATAGATAATAATAAATAAAAATGTAAAAAAAAAGAGTATCTACGTAACGGTAGGTATGTTTTTATGTTGTCCTTCTTCCCACCCCAGAGGACTACGGGACTGCATTGGGTGCCGTGTACGCGGTCAAGGTCACCTACACGGGGGTCACGAAGCCCCTCCTCAACCTGAGGGACGCCATACAGCAGAAGTCCTTCTTCCCCGCGCCGTGCGATGACCTCACGGTCGGCAATCCTGACGGTGCGTGGCAACTAACACACTTGTTATTAACAAGCTAACTCTACCGCGTGAAACAAGTGCACTCGTACTTCTTACTTGATAGAGTTGTTCATAAAGATTTATTGTTGCTTCTTTGTGGCATTTGGAAGTAGTGGTTTATTAATAATAATGATTTTCCGTTTTCTGGTTATAACACGAGAAAATCACATAAGATTTCTCTGAATCTTTCTCAAATTGTATTAATTTCCAAAATACATGGTTAACTGAGATTGAAATTCTCTGCTATAATATATTTCGTTAGTTTGATTCGATCCGCACTTATGATGCCATTTACGAGATTAAGTATATTGTTTCAATTATATGTTCCTGTCATTATCCTCTAGTAAATCACGCTGCTTATTCCAGACGCGATCTCGAAGTCCGCTGTGAGGATAACCGGTGAGATACAGCTGGGGGACCAGTACCACTTCCACATGGAGAATCAGGTGAGATACAGCTGGGGGACCAGTACCACTTCCACATGGAGAATTAGGTGAGATACAGCTGGGGGACCAGTACCACTTCCACATGGAGAATCAGCTGAGATACAGCTGGGGTACCAGTACCACTTCCAAATGGAGAATCAGGTAAGGATAACGGATGAGATACAGCTGTGGACAAGTACCACTTCCACATGGAGAATCAGGTAAGATACAGCTGGGGGACCAGTACCACTTCCACATGGAGAATCAGGTAAGGATTACGGTTGAGATACAGTTGGGGTACCAGTACCACTTCCACATGGAGAATCAGGTAAGGATAACTGGTGAGATACAGCTGGGGGACCAGTACCACTTCTACATGGAGAATCAGGTAAGGATAATGGGTGAGATACAGCTGGGGGACCAGTACCATTTCAACATGGATAATCAGGTAACTATGTTAACTATTTAATAATGTTCACTTTTATAGAATAAAAACTGTGAAAATATGGTTGTGCAGAAATTTACTTAAAGTACGTTCCGTTTCAAAAACCATATGTAGCATTGCAACTCACTTTGGTATTGACCAAAAAGCAGACAGACTTTGGTGTTGAATACCAAAGTATAGTTCACACCAAAGTTCGGTACTGCAGGGCTGGCTCAGATTCTAATTTTCATGGTGCAATAATATTTTTTTTTAAATCGGACTTGCTTGAACGAACCGAACATTTGGATGAATGTGCAATACTGTTTCTTAATACCGGAAGTGCTCGTTGCTAGGCAAGCCTGTGCGTTCCCAAGGAGGACGGAATGGACGTGTTCACCACCACCCAGTGGATCGACTTCACTCAGACGTCCATATCCCAGGTCACCGGTCTCTCCAAAAACAGGTGAGGGTACGGCTTGGTGCATTATAATAGATACAGAATGTGGGCGAGTCCACGTTAATACTTTGATATGACCGGGACCCTTTAAGGAAGTTGAAAACAATCAAACGCTGATAGTGTTAAAAGACTGTTGATGCGAAAAAAGTGAATTATAGTGTATTGTTTATATTAAAAGCAACATTTAGTTCAATATAATTTGTTAATGTAATTGCATAAAAAAAATCAACAACACATTCTATTTATTTAAACACATACTTATACTATACTTAAAACAATTATGTATTAGCTGGAAATTTACCGTATTAAAAATAGAATGTCAAGCCACTGTATGTATGTTACAACATAATGAACCAACGTTCAGTACATTATATTTAACCTAACCTGCTTTTGGTACAAGAGCCGATAACTCCACAAAGTGTTATCTAACCGTTTTTTTCAAAATACCTTTATACCTTTACAAGCGCCACTTCATTCGTATTAACAAAATGTTCCAGAACATTTATTGGTGACTATTTCTGATTATATGAGTCGCGTTCTGAGAAAACTGGGTATAATCCATGCACGTAAAGTGTCGTCCTAGATTAGCCTGTGCAGTCCGCACAGGCTAATCAGGGACGACACTTTCCGCCTTAACTGGATTTTCGCTAAGAAGAGACTGTCTTTAAACGAAAAATGTCATTAAAGCGGAAAGCGTCGTCCCTGATTAGCCTGTGCGGACCGCACAGGCTAATCTGGGACGACACTTTACGCACATGCATTATGCCCAGTTTTCTCAGAACGCGACACTTATTGATAGTTTCCCCCTGTCTCTGCCAGTATCAACGTTGAGGTGAAGCGGCTGGGTGGGGCGTATGGCGGCAAGATCACTCAAAACTGCTGGATCGCCGCCGCCTGTGCGCTATCAGCGTATCTTAGCAAGAGGTGCGTGGGACCGCTATCAAATACGGATAGCTAATTAAGGCGTAACCCGGCCTTACCAATATATTTGATATCTCAACTTTCTATAAAGTTTTGAGTTGTAAGTTTGTCAAAAATGTGTGTGTGTATTTGTTTTTAAATGTTAAGTGCTTTTAGGTAAACATGTTTTTTTTTCCCACAGCAGTGTTTCAAATCAATGTTTAAGGATATGAATAAAACGTAAGCTTTGACTATTCATTCAGTTTTTAGTACCTTCAAAATGAGCATGTACCGTAAGATTGAGTATCTGCATAAATATACAATATTGTTTTCGTCGTGTTAGATGAAAAACAACTTATTTTAATACTGAACCTTTTTCCACCGTGTTGAGTATAGTTGCTGAAGTAAACGGTAGTGTATCTTTTAGGTTTAAGGAGATTCTACAATCCACCTTGTGACTCCATGCACATTGACAAAAAATACGTACTATCAAAATCACTTACTAACACGTCCCATGACCTATTTTGGCCCGTTACAGATTCGTTTACGTGTATTAACCATAGAAATTTCATTAGCTACAAACCTTCGATGTCGTTCGTGACTAATAAATAAAGATGATATCAACAACAATAGTAAGATCTGTCGAGAATGATTATTGTTTTTAGAATTTGTCTCAGTTAACTGTAATTTATGATGTAGATCTCGTATGTTGTATTAACAGTCCGGTGAAACTGAGGCTCACGCTAGAGGACAACATGATGATGCTGGGAAAGAGATTTCCGTATATTGCCGATTACGAGGTGAGGTATTCCAAAAATGTCTTGAAAAGAAACACACTGTCGTTTCAAAACGTATTTAGTCTACGGACACCTGAATAACACTTTATAACAGTAGGTTGCGTCCCTTTGTACAAACACGTCTATCCGCTCAACGGGTTTGATCATACGGTGGTTTGTCTACCAAGATTGTTCAAATCACGCCCATGCGGTCAATAGTATCCTCAGCCTGGGTATAGCTTGTTTCACTTAAACTTTCCTGCCCTATAACAGATGTTTAGTAATTTTATGAAACATAATCTGGTGGTCATCTACAAAGTGTTGTCAATCCATTGGAGTCTAAATTTACCCAGCCCTGGTTTTAATTAAACACAAAACATGACCATCAGGTGGCTTGGCAGTTTTCCTTATATATTGTATCCCTGTGGATACTATGAAAGTCATATTTTTTTGCCCAATCATGAAATATTCTCAGATCATTTGTTTTTAGGATAAATTGGTTGATTGCTTAAATTATTGCGGAAACATCATAAAAGCTGATCAGAACATTTCAGTTCCTTTGGGTCTAAAGTGAGCGAACTTGGGCCTTTCATGTCCTGTGTTATGTGTATCACGGATAATTAGCGAAAATCAGTTTTCACCGAGTTTCGAATAACTATTTGTGAACAGTGCAATACTGAATATAGAGTATGCAGTAATACCACACCAATTTACAAGATGCAAAAAAGGCGTACACAAAGTTGTATGTTTCCACAAACCCTACAAACCCTATTTTTTGTGCGGACCCTGCGGTTTAAAATTCAGTTTGTGATCATTTTTGCTACATTCGATCATTAGTGTCGCGTTCTGAGAAAACTGGGCAAAATGCATGTGCATAAAGTGTCATCCCAGATTAGCCTGTGCAGTTTGCACAGGCTAATCAGGGACGACACTTTACGCTTTTATGACATTTTTCGTTTAAATGAAGTCTCTTCTTAGCAAAAATCCAATTTAGGCGGAAAGTGTCGTCCATGATTAACCTGTGCGGACTGCACAGGCTGATCTGGGACGACACTGTACGCACATGCATTATGCCCAGTTTTCTCAGAACACGACACATTATTGCTTTATAAGCTATAAAGGGCCTTCTCAAATTGTCGAAATGACAATTTTCAATTATTTTTTTTCACAAATTCAAGACATAAAAATTATTCAAAACATAAAAGAACGCCTTAAACAGGTAGCGACATACCACTAATAACGTTAACTCGTATTGAAACAAATAGAGGGTCGTTTTCTAATTTTAATCATGTAAAATTGATATAAGAACAAAGCGTCACAACGCGAAAACGATTTAATAATTCGGAATGCTTATGTTGTTTTCGTTAAAATTTGCTGAAACACGTGGATCACTTTTATGTAGTATGCAATGCTTTGAAAGTGTAACAGTTCTGATGGGCGAGTTGTTAGAGCAACAACCTTTAAATATAAAAGACACCGGTTCGAGACCCGCTGGGGACAAACTTGTTCTTTGGTTTTATATTTGAATTATAGTCTTGCCATTATATGTGAGCTCTACAGTTCCTTGATTTAAATCTAGCAATTTAAAGCAACTAATAACACACTTCAAATAATGTCCCAATCTGTGAACTTGTCCCATTAAATAAACAAAAACTACATAAAGAACAACTGTTTAATTGATATGTGGACGTTTTTGCTTGCTGTTCCGTTACTCTTACACGTGTATATAATAGGTTTTGATACACTGGTCTGGTCTGTTATATTCTGTTTAAATGTAATGTGATTTATTTACGTCAACATCCTGTCATCATAGCTAGAATTTAATGTCATATTAGTAAGCGCGACGTGATGCGGACTCAGTAAAGAGGATTTGCGAAACACGAAAGCGTTACACGGCGGTCGACCACAAGAGGACATTTGTACCTGTACACCGGCAGATGATACATTCAATTATACACATCGTGTGAGTTTTGGGTTATAAATAGTTATTTTCAAAGAATAATATCCAACCTGTCTTTGGAAAACATGCTCAATACATCGCAGTTTGTGCATTATCCATTATGAGTTTAGTTATTATCCACAGAAATTTTCATATCAGTTTGGATTTATCCATAAACTTTTACACCCGTCCTGCAAACACATGATTTTAACACAGAACACACTAGGTGTTAAAAGTAAACTTTTAATGGACATTCATGATATAATTTGGCATATCTCTGTTACAGTTTCGTTCGCTCTTTTGTCAATTAACGTGTAAATAATTCAACACATAGGTCGCATTTCATGAAAATTAGCAATTTCCGAAGACAAATTTATCGTTTTATACTAGAAAACTATTAAATCATTGCAAAACTCAAAACGCATGTGTGTGTCAGACATTCATTATCACATGTGTAGAACAATTACGTCCTTATAGTTACTTAATTAGCAGAAATGATATAANTTTTTTTTTATCATTTTAATCCATACCGTCTGTTGTGAAGTAAACTATTTCGGCCGCCCATCGCCGCTTACTTTTGTTACATTTAAATTTGACTTATATTCAACTTAGATTCAAAATGACACCTATGACCGAGTTATTTGAGCGTATAAACGGATCAATAATGACAAGTTTTTTTTCGTGGTATGATTATTGAGATTAGTATTTTGGTCAATGTAAATTATTTAAAAGGCTGTGATTGGATAACTGATTGACCAATCGCGTAGCTAGTCATTCATTAAAAATAGTTTTCTTAGATCGTATTAAAGTTTTTTTTTTTAATGCAGCATATATCTAAATGTACTCTCTGACCTGATCTATAATTTGACTTATATTCAACTAAGATTCAAAATGACACTATTATTGACCGAGTTATTTGAGCGTATAAACGGATCAATAATGACAAGTTATTTTTTCGTGGTATGATTATTGAGATTAGTATTTTGGTCAATGTAAATTATTTAAAAGGCTGTGATTGGATAACTGATTGACCAATCGCGTAGCTAGAGTCATTCATTAAAAATAGTCATATTTTTTTCTTTCTTCGTATTATCGTTTTCAAAAAATGCGGCATATATCGAAATGTACTCTCTGACCTGATCTATAAATTGGACAAATATCGGGTGTCCATTAATATGTCAGATATATTGATGTTTGGTGATTGAATAATGTTTCGGCAAATTCTTTAGAACAATTTGTATGTAAAACGACAGACGTCGTGTGCAAACGGACGTATGCATAGAACACATATCTGTTTAAACAATATGTGTCGTGTTCTGAGAAAACTGGACATAATGCTTGTGCATAAATTGTCATCCCAGATTAGCCTGTGCAGTCCGCACAGTCTAATCAGGGACGACAATTTCCGCCTAAATTGGATTTTTGCTAAGAAGAGACACATTTAAACGAAAAATGTCATAAAAGCGGAAATTGTCGTCCCTGATTAGCCTGTGCGGACTGCACAGGCAAATCTGGGATGACAATTTACGCACAAGCAGTATGTCCAGTTTTCTCAGAACACGACACATATGTGTTCATTGTTCACGCATCCAACCACTTATGTATTATGTAAATATACGTGTATGCGTACAAATATGTACATGCATGCGTGTGTATGATAAATTGTGTGCGCGTAAATCTACTAATTTTTGCCCATAATTAAACGAGTGTTTGTTCATAAATATATAAAGGCTTGCGGACTGCACAGGCTAATCTGGTACGACACTTTACGCACATGCATTTTGTCCAGTTTTCTCAGGACGCGACACATATGTGGACATTTTTGCACGCTGTTCCGTTACTCTTACACGTGCATATAATAGGTCTTGATACACTGGTCATGTCTGTTATATTCTGTTTCAATGTAATGTGCTTTACTTACGTCAACATCCTGTCAACATAGCTAGTATTTAACCAATTTATGCCGAGTGGAATCTCCCATCCTTCTAAATTGGATCAATTTATTTCCAAAATTAGAGATGTCTGGTATATTTATTTCTATTTTTAGAATTTTTCTCACAGAAATTCCTTTAAGCTAAACAGCGTAGACCCTGAGGAGATAATGCGGCGTCTCATCTGGTTCTACGCTGTTTGCCAAGGCCTTTTTCCTAGACGCTAGGCATACATGGGTTAATGTCATATTACAAGCAAAAGGATTTATCTAACATTTCAAAATTATTTGAGCATACCCAAATGTTAAGAATTTTGTTAAAAATAACATCATAGATAAATTGTAAAACATCTAATTTATATTTAATAAAAATGATTCAAATTTCGCTGTTAAACTTTTGACCAACTCGGTCCAGCATATTTTCCTCAGCAAGCACACATACCGTATTTGTGTCGTGTTCTGAGAAAACTGGGCATAATGCTTGTGCGTAAATTGTCATCCCAGATTAGCCTGTGCAGTCCGCACAGGCTAATCAGGGACGACAATTTCCGCTTTTATGGAATTGTTCGTTTAAATGATGTCTCTGCTTAGCGAAAATCCAGTTTAGGCGAAAAGTGTCGTCCCTGATTAGTCTGTGCGGACTGCACATGCTAATCTGGGACGACACTTTACGCACATGCATAATGCCCAGTTTTCTAAGAACGCGACTCATTTACGCTCCTTAGGTTGGCGTGACGTCAGACGGACGACTGAACGGCATCAAGATGTTCTACTACGGCGACTGCGGCGCCAACCCGAACGACAACGCCCTGCCTTTAATGCAGTCCTGGGCGAACAACGGTAAGGCAGCGCTGATCTGTTTAAACATTTTGTATTTTGTTTTCTATGGTGAGCCAGTCTATATGATTGTTCATGGTTTTGTTGTGTGCAATTGTTGTCAGATTATAACGCAAACTGTACAAGTTATGCAGCCCATTTAAGAATACAACTGAAAGAGAAAAAAACACAATTTTGTGAAACGCTTTTTTTTTCTTGGTGAATATCGCACGAGATCGCACAAGGTCTTCCGTTTGAAAACCATTCTTGTGAACTTATCCATACAAATGTTAGAATTATCGAAATTGGTTTGAGTCCTAGCAATGCGAATAATGTGATTATTGAAATATAGATTTGCTGCACGCTGCTTAAGTTAACGCTTCATGTATGTGGCATGATTTCGAGAGTTGTTAACGTTTCAGCGTACGCTTGCGACAACTGGTACATCAAGTGCGTGGCCGTGAAGACGAACAAGCCCATGAACACAGCCGCCCGCTCGCCTGGTAGGCCGCATGTGTTACATTTGCGCTACGTTTGCGTCCACAGTGTCATGGACACGGTCGCAAACGAGAAAAATGTGTTGGCGTAATTTAACTAGGTTAATTAGCACCGAGTGCGAATTTTTAGAAATCGACGGTAACGTTCGTGTATATGTAAACGTATATGTTCACTCGTATTTTATAATTACAATCTAGTTGAACGTCTTGAATTTCGTAAACATTTGTAGTCATCAGTTTTTAACATTCTTTTGATAAAAAATATAGTTATAATATAACTTCCTGGAGTATACCTAAATGTATTTATACACACAGTAGTTAAAAGAAATCTCTTCCAACCGCCTGTAGCCAACTTCAACCTAATGTCAATGTCTCATGCTGTATTTGCCAGGCTCACTTCCGGCAATCTTCATCATGGAGTCGCTGATGGAGCAAGTGGCTAAGACGCTCAACAAAGACCCCACCGACATCCGGATCCTCAACACTTTCTCTCAGGGCGCGGTGAGAAAAAACACCTCTCCACTACCAGTGAAACAGACGGCCGCTTTGTTGCTGTTTTTTTTGCGAATCGAGACTATGGGCTTTACTAGACAAGATAGTATTTCGCCCGTAACCGATGATTCTAGTATAATATACGTAAATAAATAACGAGTTGTAGGTTCTGATTTGTATTGATAAAACAAGTAGGGCGTGAGCGCACATTATATACGAATCAGAACAATACTTGTTTTTTGGTCACCGACATTACAAACATATACTCGGAGATTTTACGCATGTCATATGTATATAAACTTATTGCTCCGTTTACCTGAACTTTCGTCAGATATGTGACACTTTCCTTCAAAGGGACTGTAAACAACGAATGACGAAAAAAGAAAAGTTCTAAAATACCGTATTTTTTTACAAGTATTAGTTTACATCGATTAAAATATCACGACTTGTATATAACATTACTTGAAAAAAAATCATATTTTCAGTATATTCGGTAATAAAAATTTCGCGATGTGAAATCGAAAAAACATCGCGAAAATAGGTGACATAACGATAAACACACTATAAATAACGCAAGAAGATTGAACATTTTATATATAAAATATATACAATTCACTACGCATGCACAATTTGCATTCCTGGGTTTACCACGTGACGATGATGATCAATCTCCTTGCGTTATTTATAGTTAACTGGTAGTAATCTGGTATGCATACCCAGTAAAAATAAATAAATAAAAAAATAAAGTAAAAATAAAATAATAAAACTTTTTTCAAGTAATGTTATATACCAGTCGTGATATTTTAATCAATATAAACTAACAATTGTAAAAAAAATACGGTATTTTACAACTTTTCTTTTTTCGTCTTTCGTGGTTTACAGTCCCTTTTAATGTATGTTAAATAAAGTTTTCGTTTGAATAACATGTATAGGCAACGCATTGTGACCATATTAACGCTATAATATACACTTTATATACTTTGTATTTTGTGTTGATTGAAGGTTATGCGTTGGGATCTGAAATTTATGTTTGATATTTGGTAATATTTGTTTGCAGGTGGATCCGCTGACCAAGATGCCGCTAACTGATTGCATGTTGCAGACCCAGATTGCCAGTTTTCTCTCTGACGTAGACTACGCGAAAAGACGGATCGCCGCAGACGCTCTTAATCAGGTACTGTGACGCGCTCCCTTTGGCAGTAATATTTACTGTGTGTTTGTTGGGACATGAGTACCAAGATGGGGACCTAACTGCGAACATGCGCCGGGAAATATAAATTGAACCCAGTCTCCTAGGAGAAGAGCGCAGTACCAAGCTCTCAATAAATCGGACAGCCTTAAACAATGATATTGTTTTAAGATTGTATAATGCATACTATATTTAAGTTTTATAATTTATGTGAATATTCTATAATTATATATTTAATGTTTTCTACACAAATATTATATGTGCGTCGCAGTGTTATCTTGAAAAAAATGTTCACCAGCTTGATATAGTACGTATATTACTGCTCATGAAGGGTTTATGGAAATATTATTCGTTCAACCTGGTCTAGTGATATTACCCGTTTTAGAACCGAAAACAAAGAATTGTTATTACTATTTCACAATATATGAGTCTCAAGTCTTGTCATAACGTTTATAATTTACTCTCTCGCAGAGAATAAGATCATCATCTTCAATAAGCGTCATATGTTCATGTCAATATTATAAATTAAATATTGGAAATACTTTAGTTCATTCCGATATGTAAGATGAGGTTTACCATATTGCCAGTTCAATAAGGAAACACTCGAGTACATTCCAATATGTAAGACGGGGTTAACCCAGATGTTTAAATTATCTTCGGTTCAAGCTAAACAGACCACGCTTCATCATCATATATTTTTAAATTTCGCAAGCGAAGCTAAGGGCCGTTTGCGTGTGGAACAATACCGTTTAAATACAGATTACCGATTAACCCAGCAATAATTCGTCGTCAAAACAAAAGAACTACACAAACAAAGCATGTCCCAAAAAACATATTATCCACCTGTAAATGGAAACAAAAGCAGTAAAATTAATGCTTGCTTATCATCATACCATTATGGTGCCAATCCATCAGATTAAGCGACAGCATTATGTTTTGATACAATAAAATGACGCAATAAACTTGTTATTCATACAACAATGGTGCGCGGAAACGTTCTATACAAAATATCAGGAATTTTGTTCCTGAAACTGGACTTTGGCGACCACAGGCAGCGGTATCATCGATACAATCGATTTTTAGCTCGACTTTTCGAAGAAAAATGAGAGCTATACTACTCGCCCCGGCGTCGGCGTCGTCGTCGGCGTTGGTTAAAGTTTTTTATTAAGTCAAATAACTTTAACACTATCAAAGATAATTAACTCAAACTTGGAATACTTCTTCATGGCAAAAGACAATTGTGTAGGTCAAGGTGCATAACTCTGCCAGCATTATTTTTGGAGTTTTGCCCCCTTTTAAATTAGAATTTTGGGTTAAATTTTTTAATAAGTTCAATAATTTGAATACTATCAAAGATAATCAATTCAGACTTGGACTACTTCCTTATTGGGACAAGACACTCGTTTAAGTCTAGCTTGATAACTCTGTCAACAATATTTTTAAATTTATGCCCCTTTTAACTTAGAATATGTCTTTAAATTTCTAAAACTTTAACACTATTAAAGATATTTAACTCGAACTTGAAATACTTCTTTATGGCAACAAGACAATTGAGTAGGTCAAGATGCATAATTCTTTTGAAAAAAAAATATGAGCTTATGTCATCACCTGAGCGGCGTCTGCGTCGGAGTCCGGTTAATTTTTATTAATGTTTAATAATAATATTTAAAAAAATAAATTAAACTCAAACTTGAAATATTTGTTTACGGCAACATGGCACATATGTAGGTCAAGCTGCATAACTTTATCAGCATTACTATTAGAGTTATGCCCCTTTTTTACTCAGAATTTTGTGTTAAATCTTCAGATGATTTTAACCCAACTTCATTTTTATGTCCCCCAGTCTATACTGGGGGACATATTGTTTTTGCCCTGTCTGTTTGTTTGTTGGTTTGTTGGTTTTTTTGCACAAACTTTAACATTGGCCATAACTTTTGCAATATTGAAGATAGCAACTTGATATTTGGCATGCATGTGTATCTCATGGAGCTGCACATTTTGAGTGGTGGAAGGTCAAGGTCAAGGTCATCCTTCAAGGTCAAAGGTCAAATATATGGGTCAAAAACGCTCAAAAGGGGACATAGTGTTTCACAAACACATCACTTGTTTATTTACTGTCACTAATGCAAATAGCCAAATGCTGTCTTTCTTGATACGCCTTTTGCTTCAATATCAAGCATTTATTACTCTATCAAAACTGAGAAAAGTGGAGCATGCACCCGCTAGGCGGTGCTCTTGTTATTCAAACCCTCTCCCTCGGGACCCTACCCCCCGTATATTATATTATACGGTGATTTTTTTCGCATTGTTTTTTCGTATCAATATATTCATAGAACGTTGGACCAAACAGGTTTCAACCTTAAACCGTCACAGGATCCTGATAGTCATGTGGTAGGATGGGGTGGGAGTAGGGTCTCGAGAAAGAGGGGGAGGATATATATTTTTTTATTTTTATAAGTGATAACGCTGCCAGTAATGGCGACCTTAGTAACGAATTTTCTTGGCGAGTTGAAGACAATACGGTATAAACGACAAACAAGAGAACAAGTGTAAGATCTTATCATGCTTTTAAACAATAACACAGCTTTTTTTATTCTGCTTTTTATTCTTCTGTTTAATTCTTTAATACTGGTTTAATGTCATTTCAAGTTGACGACGTCATTTGACCGAAATAACGTATAATACGATTATTTAGTTTTAAACATAATTATGATGAGAATAATCGTATGTGTTATATTAGATGGTAAACACTATAAAGCATGTGATAAAAGTAAATCTCATCGACAATCTCGTGCTTAACCCATTTATGCCGAGTGGACTCTCTCATCTTTCTAAATTGGATCAATTTATTTCCAAAATTAGGGATGTCTAGTATATATATTTCTATATTTAGAATATTTCTTACAGAANTGAAGTTTGGTATCGACTGGCGCGGTGCCCGCTACGGCAGCCAGGTGTCCATCTTCTGGCCAGACGGTACGGTGGCCATCACACACGGGGGCATCGAACTGGGGCAGGGCGTCAATACCAAGGTGACAATACACTCATCAAAATAACTAACCTAACAATGCTTAGCATTTATCGCTAATAAAACCCGGGCCAAATAAAGCACTTATAAAGGGTTGTTGCATGTCATGACGGCCCTGCGCAAAGATTTCCGACCATGTCTTATCAGCCTTCGCCTGCCATAGTTCATGGAAAACGAGTAATTGCTTAGTAATTAACCTTAAACCGTATCAGTTACATGTTATATAAATATCACGCATGTCTTCCAGGTAAGATACCGGTAGTTACATATGTGTGTTAAGGACAAGATCTTATGTGTGTATCGACATTCTTAACTGGGAATGTGTGAACGAAATAAAATCATTGTGTGTATTGCCTCCCACAAAAATCCTCCGAAAAAGGGACCACCACATCGATCATTCGTTGTTGGTGGACTTTTTGTGCATATATGTTATGGTCATATTATATAGTGTCTTACAAAAAGGTCTGGTTTGTAAACAAATAAACAAATAAATAGATAAATAGTTACAGAACACACACATGTATATATTCACAAACCGTTAGCTTTTGCCATAGTTATCTGCATGCCTGTCATATTGATCGGGCTCCATTCTGTGGCAAAATTGACTTACTCCGGAATGGGACAGATTATTGCAAATGTTAATATATCGGTAAAGACCACGCTGCAAAATTTAAAATCCTTACAAAATGACATACCCCATTAACTATAATTACTTTAATGAAACTGCCCCGGATGCACAAAACGCGTTAGCCTTGTTAGGATTACGGGTAAGATGCGGGTTGTGGTCTAGCTACAACCTTTGCGCTGTTTTGGTTAAGCTATGTGTTTTTGGTGTAAAGGCGGCCCAGGTTTGCGCATACGAACTCGGCATCCCCATGGACATGATCAAGGTCAAGGCCACTAGTTCCAACGCTACACCTAATAGCATAACCACCGGAGGGAGCGTAACGTCAGAAAACGTCTGCGCTGTGAGTAGTTGTAAATGGTTCATGCGTATGGTGTACACCTATTATTTTGACCTAAAAGATAACAAAATAAATACGTCTTTTAATTAATTTACTTCAAAAACAAATAGTTAAAACATGATGAATGTAAATGAAAGATGATGAGAATCAAGCACACTTTGGCCCACCAACGTGTTTGTTAAAAGATACCGTTGATAATTTAATCTAGTACCTGTGTTTCTATCAGTTATTCATCTGATAAGGCCTTTCTTACTGATTTAATATTTACGTTTCAAGCTGTACTACACTACATTATACACGTATGATTATGCGAATTCTGTATTAACTCAAACCCATATCCATAAACTACCCCTTCTTTTGTCTGTGTTATTATAAGTTCTATAACAGCCGGTGGTAGACTGTATTATTATTGCGATGAGCATTATACTTTCATTTACTTATTTATAACTTTTTTCGCAAAGTTCTTGTTTTGATATTTATTTCTTCAGCATACATGTTTCAATTTTGCTTTGAATGTTTGTACTATGTATGTGTCCACATTGACATGGACCTGCTGGATTTATTGTAAATTGAATCATATGAGCCTCGCTCTATGAAAAGGTGGTTTTATTCATGAGCGTAAAGTGTCGTCCCAGTTAGCCTGTGCAGTCCGCATAGGCTTATTAGAGACGACACTTTCCGCATTTATTGCATTTTTCGTTTGAAGGAAGACTCTTCTTGACGAAAATCCAGTTTGGGCGGAAAGTTTCGTCCCTGATTAGCCTGTGCGGACTGCATAGGCTAATCTGGGACAACACTTTACGCACATACATTACACCCTCTGTTTACTGAGCGAGGCTCATATATACGGTACATCTGAATGTGAAATGGTCACTTACCACAGGGCGTGATTGAATGTTGTAATCAGCTCAATGCACGCTTGGCACCTGTGAAAGCCAAGATTACGGATCCAACCTGGCTGAAAATTATCCAGAAATGCTATGAGGATGGAGTGGATTTGAACGCCAGATACTGGTATGTAATTAATTCACGCCTGATCACACTTTAGAAGTATATTTGGCAATTAAAGTAGTAAACATATGTTTGCGAAATTCTGTAAAGACAGCATGTATTAAGACAAGTTTGTATAACGCGTAAATTAACTGAAGTTATAATCATTATTTTTATTAATCCCCTATTCTCGGCGCCATCTCTTTGGCATGGGCTCCACCTCTTTTGTTCAACAGCTCGACCATAAGCACAGGCTGTTTGTGCCCCCCCAATGAGTTGGAGGTATTAAACATTGCACTCGTCCGTCCGTTCTAGCGTCCTCTGTCTGATTGTTCACTATAGAATATACAGTCCCAAAAATGTGTGTTTTCAAATCCTCCTTAACAACTCGATTCATCTCGCGCAAACATTCACTTTTTAATGACCTTAATGTGATGTTTGAAAAGAAAGGAACTGCGAAGCGTTTTGGCAGAATTATTGCCCTTTGTGTTTTTTTTTTACTTCTCTTTCACTTCTGGGCGGATCTCGCTCAAACATTCATAGTTGAATGACAGAATTACGATTTCGTCTGTTTTCCCCCTATTGCATATACAGTCCAAAAATTATGTGTTTTCACATCATCCCACTGCTTTACGCATTTCGCTCAAACTGTTTTTATCTGAATGACCTTAATTTGTAGATGGCTGTTAAGAAGGAATTTTGACTGCGATATGGCTGAATTGTGACCCGTTGTCTTCTTGTCCACTGTAGAATATACATTAGATGTGTCGTGTCCAAATATTTTTTGTGTGGGCATCAGTTTCTGAAACACATTTCTAGTGTTAAAATATTACAAAAGCAAATTCTGTATTACACTGATATACCTTAACGTATATTAGTTTTTAGCACAATCAGCCATAAATTAACTGTTGCAACAGTCACAGCGTCACAAATTATAAATCTGCTCATGATTAGAAATGCGTGGGCATTGAACGTTTCTGTACATATTTGGATGAATTAATGCTCTCTGAAATTGCCCGACTGTTTTCGAAAGGCGTTATATGTTAACGAAACATATAAAACGTACTGAACTTTTCAATCTGTTGAATTTCCAAAAACTTCCGTTCCTTAGCGCCATCTCGGAAGTTTCGCTGGTTCGTTTATAAACGCATCTCCAAAACGAGGTGGCACCAGAGATTAACGGCCGTGTCAGTGAGTCTTGTGTGGTTTACGTAATCTGTTGCTTTTTTAAGCATAAGTGGGCGCTATCTCTTTGATTTACGTTTGTAAACAAAGTTGATATTTACTGATGTGTTGGGTATATCAGTGCAGTATATCGTATGAAGTATACAGACATTTCTGTTGAATTAGTATATTAAAGGGACTGTCCACTAGATTTTGGCATGTATTGAAGCTTGTAATTAAATGCTTTAAATGCTTTATATTGATAAATTTAAACATTTGAACTAAAAATCTCCAGTAAAAAACAAGAAAACAATTTAAAAAAAGGAAAAAAAGTAACCCTCAACAGGGCTCGAACCACTGACCCCCGGATTCCTGGAGTAAAAAGCTACCTGTTTAGACCACTCGACCACGGACGCTCATGTTTCATGCGGATGTATTTTTTAGCTATATAAGCAATCCTCGTAGGTTCCCAAAATATCGTTTCGCGTCGCGCGACGCTTTATCTAGTGGACAGTCCCTTTAAATGTATTGGCAACGATATCGAATAGTAAACAGCAGATTCTGTTTGAAAGAGCGAGAGTTACCATCCCCCCACCCCCTCGCTCCCCCGACCCCTCTTGTTATGCTGCAATCTGTTTCTTCTGTTTATTGACAAAACCGCTACCACCGAACATACACATTAATTTGGCGAATTAGTTTTTATTTAAGTAATGTTGCTTTGAAAACTTCCGTTTGGTAATGGGTAATACTGTTCGTTTTATACATTAGAAGTATCATCACTCAATCGTTCCCGAAACATCACACTGTATACCTGACTTATATAGAAAAAATATCAATATGCTGTTAATCAACAACACCCTTTTTATGTTTCTACTGTATGCAACGCCGGGACCTCAGCATGGTCAAACGATGACCGTTTTTGTTAAACGATTTTGTATAACAATTAATCATTAATTATATATGTTTAACAACAACCGCATGGTCAGCATGTCCAAATGACTACTTTATAATAAAAGGTTCAAATATGTCTAATTACATGCAGTAGTCCAGTTTGCTGTGAACATTACTATATAAAGGTTAACGAAGTACGCGATTATTAAAATAACCGTCGTGTCACAATGAGTGTAAACAAAATCACCAAAATCGTTTTAGGTTCCGGACAAGCATTTGATAAGTGTGTTAACCCGTTACATTTCTGCACTTAATACCTACAATTATGCGTGTCACAAGTAGAACATATTTGATTGACAAGCGTGTCTGCCTTCAAAAGTTGGTCTCAGAAGATCGTACACGGCCACTGGGCACAACACGGAAGATATAAACTACAGCTGGTGCAACAACTATCGAGCCGTGATTTAGTTACGATTTATGGCATACAAATGCTATATTTTTAACATGCGCATGTGACCACAATTATAAGGTTAATATTCAAAATAATAAAAAAATGTACTAGATTATCTACGTAAGTATATACATATTTCTACAACGTTGTCCGGCTTAATAAACTCGAAACATTATTGATTCAATATTAAACACAAAGTTGGGTGCCCCGAATCCATCATTTCAAACATCTTAAGTGTACACAATATACAACCAACCCTTGCATCATAATAAATTTACATGCGTATACCATTATATGGCAATAAAACTGAATCATAGTTAAAGCCATAAAATAAAGTAGTGACGAAAGCCTTTGGATAACTCTAAATATCTGTACTGTATATTTTGTGAATATATGGGCTGTAAACATATATGGTACAAATATTACACCAGCCATCCAGTTAACGTCTTTGGTAAACGCATACATTTCACGTAATTATTTGCAATTGGATATTGCTCGGTGCATTTTGACTTGGATATTATTTGCAAATTATTGATAGCCTATCGCATGCTTTCATTGGCGTTCTCTGTGCATGTTAATTAACCGTGCACATGGCAGTGAGCATGTGTGTTTCGTGTCTTAATTTCTTACAACGCTGCAGGTATGTGTGTGTGTTTTTGCAGTATTGAAATGTCACAATTAAATTATCATAATATTTTAATAATTTCCCCATTTTGTCTGTCGTGGTAAGAAAAAAGTTGCGTATATGAAATAGCTTGTTCAATTCCGATTTTTGCGGTATTGTGTGTTTTTCAAAGTAATCAAAACAAGAAGTGTAATTCAACTCCAAGTGCATATAAATAGACCAACCAATAAAACTTACCGTATTTTGGTCGGACTAAAAAGTTAATCTTATTCTTTGTAAAGTTGTATTGTGTTGATAGCCGCATTAGAAGCTTTACATAGAAAAGGCGCTGTAATCAACCAATTTCTGAAAACAGAAAAAGTAAATATATTGTGACGTGCGTTTGTTATTATTTGCCTGGTTCGCTGATAAAGGTTTTGTTGTAATGGAAAATTAACGTTTCCCTCTTCCATGTCTATGTATCTCATCCCCAGCCTGGTAGTGTTTGTGTAACGTGTTTGCTACGTTTTTGTTGCTTTCCTGTACACAATTGTAATGCACATGCTTTCCCTCGATGACTGCAGACTCGTTTTTTCCTGACACTGCTGCTTCGGTGACAAAAAACGATAGTGTGATCCCATAGTAACCGTTCGCTTTTTGTCTGTACCTTCAAGAACACGTCGGTCCAGTTTCCATACCGATCTTCGATTATAAAACAACGGGAGGTTTGTTGAGAGTACTGTGAGAGTAATGAGGCGCTAGAACTTTTATGCAATCAGTGGTGGGATGTTCGAACGTGTATGCATGGCGTGGTGTGGTGCTCGAACTTGTGTGCAAGGAGTGATGGGATGTTCAAAATTGTTTGTAAATAGTAGTTTGATGTTAAAATGTTCATGCAATGAGTGGTTGGATGTTCGAATTTTTATGCAAGTAGGGTTTTCTCGACCTTGTCTTCAATGAGTGTTGCTCGAACTTCTATCGATGCATCGATCATTCGATTGCGAACGACCCTAGTCGAATATTAATGACATAAAAGAAAATTGCGTTTGATTTTATATAATATATTTCTAGATGATTTGTCTTAAAACGGTTTATTACTTTAATTTGATTTGGTGTAGTCATAATCATATATAAGGTCACGACAGCATGTTTTTTTTTCTACTTAGCATAGTAGCATTGTTCAGTCTGAGCGATCTTAGCTTGATATTAATTGCAATTGCGTCCATGTTAACCACCAAACCAATGGCATTAATACAAGTAAATGTAAAACCTTCTTTATTGCATGTAATAACGCATAAATACACAAAGACAAGCGTGCATAAATATATTTTAACAATCAACTAATCGAGATAGAATCGATTCGTTACATCTCGAACCAGAATGAGGATCGAATCTGAGTTTTGTATGCTTTACAGGCGCAACCCGGACCAGAGTACACCGTTCAAGTATTACACGTACGGGGTCACAGTGGCGGAAGTAGATTTCGACGTGTTAACCGGGGAGCACCAGCTCACCAGGGTCGACGTGCTCTTCGACTGCGGTCAAAGGTGAAACAACAGAGTGGCTCTTACATAAGCTCTATCATCTGATATTTTTGTAATCGAGGAATGAAAAACGGTTGTTTCTGCGTTACAGTATCCGATAAAAAAAAGTTTCGTACCCAGTCCTAGATGAGCGAATAATTGTGTCGTGTTCTGAGAAAATTGGGCATAATGCATGTACGTAAAGTGTCGTCCCAGATTAGCCTGTGCAGTCCGCACAGGCTAAGCAGGGACGACAATTTCCGCGTTTATGGAATTTTTTGTTTAAATGATGTCTCTTCTTAGCAAAAATCAAGTTTAGGCGGAAAGTGTCGTCCCTGATTAGCCTGTGCGGACTGCACAGGCTAATCTGGGACGACACTTTACGAACATTCATTATGCCCAGTTTTCTCAGAACGCGACTCAATTGCACTTCATTTGATATTCAGAAAATTGAATACTCATGTATTTCGTAATTTAACGGTTTTGTACTCGATCCTCGATAATGCGGCGAGCTATACATTAATATGACAGTAAACTTTGTGTGTGCAGGTATTGAAGTACAGATCTGATGATTTTTCGAACTGGAATCGGTTTTAATAGATATACAATAATATCCCGATAACGCACTATTGTGTTGTCAATTATCTTGAGAAACGCCCGAGCGAGAAAATCCGAGTCAGAATAGAGGACGCAACTGAAGCGTATAATTTATTTAAAGTAACCATTTAATGTCGGTGAGGTGTAATGTATAAATATGACATTCGAGATTTAATAAGACGTGCCGTGTACTTGATTTACCACAGCGCGAACCCTGCACTGGACGTGGGACAGGTGGAGGGTGCCTTTGTGATGGGCCTCGGGTACTGGCTGACCGAGCAGTGCCGCTATGACCCCGACACGGGGGCCCTTTTGACCAACAGCACGTGGGTGAGTAGGAGTCGTGACCAACATAACGTTGGTTAGAGGGGGCGTGCACCTATGTAGGTGGGTGAGCACATGGCGCCCACGTGATCGTCCTTTGGGTATTTGCGAACACACCAAGGCCGCTTTGACCTCGACACAGGTGCACTGAGCTACGCAAAATCCTTACCCGACCTCTAGGTTGTTAAGACAGTAACTTAAATTAAAAACCGAGTGAAAACAGTGTGAAATAATTATTATGCGATCTCAACGCGTCGCATTCTCATATTTCAAGTGACATATTATCGCGATAGATATTGTAAAGAATGAAAACAAAATGTGTCCAGCGCAAATGATGAAAACGTTTACATATAACAGTTGTCACATTAAATTTTACCACCACTTAGTCGTTGAACGATGTAAATGTTGCCTTTTTGGGTAAAACGCATGTCACTTAATGAGGCTTTTAAGAGAATTAATTGAAAAATTGGACGTGTCTTTCATTTTCGGTGATATTCAATAATAATTTATTTCATCCAAAGTGTTTTAAATAAAAATGGATATGTCAACCTTGTCAGGTCGTTTTTAAAACTACACTGAGGAGCTCGTGTGTGTGTGTGTGTTTTATTTATTTTAAGGTTATGCATTCATTTTGAAACAGAATGCGTACATGTAACTAGATCACATTTTGTTCACTCCTTAAATCAATTTTGTTTGAACCATTCTAAGAAGTGGCCTGCATATTCCAATGATATACGGGTTTAAATAAACAATGATATATTTTTCACTCTTAGACTATAAAAAAAAGTTCTCCAGACAGTGTTTAAATATGCATAAAACAAGTTTTCAACATAGATTATAAGAAGAGGCCACTTGAAAATAGATTATCATGAAACGCTATTTTTTATTACAGGTCTGTCCAAACACACCATACATAATTGTAGTAAAACTTCTGATTTCCCATTCTTGGCACTCAATGTTTAAGACCTTAACATGGGTGGCGCGGCTAACAGTTCTTGACACTAAGTCTGTTGGCTGCCCTGAACGTTTATTATTTTGTAAGACACTTACATGCAACGATGGTTTAAATTTACGATACAATAACTAACTCGTATCACGTACGTTGTAAATTTATACCGTAATAAAAGTAACTATTTTGACAATAAAGGCCGGTTGTTATGTTAAATATTTGTGTGTCTCCTACACTAATTCTCGCTCCATCCCTAATTCACTCAGGCATTCAATCACTTATCGGTCATTCTCTCGTTCATTCACCCAATCACTTACTATTTTATTTACTCAACCAAGCGTACACTCTCACCATCTTAATGTCACTCTCATTAGGACATTTAAACATTCCAGAACAAAATCTCAGGCACTTAATCGATACGCTTACCTAGTCGCTCACTCACTCACAAACTCACTCATTCTCTCACTCACTCAATTGCTCTGTCTGTCTCTCACCCAATGACTCTCCCACTCACCAAACGGCTCGTTCACTCTCTAAATCACTAAATGGCTCTAACATTCACTTCCCGACTCTCTCTTTTACCCAACAGCTCGATCACTCACTCACTCACTGTCTCTCAAACACAATGGCTCATTCACTCACTCTCTCACTCACTACAAGGCTTTCTCAATCACTTAGTCACCACCTCACACACCTTATTGCAGACTCACTCATTCGCTCGCTCACTCACTCACTCACGTTTACTTTCTAAATAGCTCTCTCATTCATCAAATCACTCACTCTGTCACCAACTCAATTGATTACTCACTCACTCACTCACTCACTTACTCATAAATTAAAGGACCTCTCGCTCGCTCACTCAATCTTTCATTCAATCAATTACGCTCACTCATTCATTAACATATTCACTCACACTATAGCGCTTCCATTCACTCACTCGTTTGTGTTTTCTGTTCTTAGGAATACAAGCCGCCCACGTCTAAGGACATACCCGTTGACTTCAGGATCAATCTGGTGAAAAAGAATCCGAACCCAGCTGGTATCCTGGGGGCTAAAGGTCGGTGGTTCCCTGTATTGACTGTATTACAATAATTTTATGAAACGACGCATGTGAATCTGACGTGGAAACATATCTCTGCTGACCTCCGATAGCTTTTGTATTTAATGCTACGTTAAGGATCATATTGTGGAGGCTTTATGAATATTGATGTATACAAGTCCCCGACTCTCATTAGCGCAAGACCAGCGGGGAGTTTTAGATAAATTGTTATTAATTTCAATTCCGATTGTATTTTTGTATTATCAGTTTTATTTGCTGTCATACACAGTAACAATACGTCTTCGTTTATTTTGGCAATCATAAACATTAACTCGTTCGATTAAAAGAAATATAATATAGATTTCGCAAACACGAATGTTTACGACACAAGTATAAACCGCTTACTAAGGCCAGAGCAATGACCACGTGTTGTTCTATTGGCATAACGACGTGATAAGCTATACATTGCGGAATTCCATCGAAAGGGATTGACAGCAAATGGGAATGTGTGGATTTTCTTAAGCAGTTTCCAAATACTATATTGCACGGGTTTTCCCCAGGTCGTTCCATTGTGTAATGCCAGGTCAACGTTTTGACCGATATACTTGTTTTGTTTATCTACGAAGTTTATGTTTACTTGTTGCTATGGGTGACCGGGTTTAAGTACAGTCAATCAGTGTATCTTCGTATTTTGTGAAGCGGCTGTAACTAGCCTGATTAAAATACTATGTTCCCTCGTCGTTAATCTGTTAAACCTTCCCACATTAGCAGTAAATAAAAATGATACCCTTTATTTTAGCGATAAGTTAAGTGACGATTTGTTTCTTCGAGAAGTACAGGATATATCAATGTTTTGCCTCACTTTATCGTCGCTCAAATATCAACATGCCGACTAACAGGTTTCGTTTAAAAACATATTCATCGACCTGGCCGGTCGGTCGATCATTGCATACATTTTCTTATTAACTTATTCATAAGCAAGAGTTTGTTACGTACATACAAGTATATATCACACGTCATTGTGTTGATATTGTTGTGGAAATTTGACAATTTGTTCTTACCCGGAGTGTCTTTCAAACTTATATTATCTTGTTATCGTACGATAATAAGCGCACATAATCTCTGCCTCGTGAACATTGTTTTTCTCACTGCTTTAAGAGGTGTTCCTCACAAGACCATACTGTAGCAATGTTCGACGGATATCATACATACCATTGCAGGATCTTGCAAGGATAATCCCGTACAGTGTTTATTGATTAACTGTCCATGTAACACATTGTGCGCGTCTTTAGTATTGATTTACTGTCCATGTAACACCGTGTGTGCGTCTTTAGTATTGATTTATCGTCCATGTGACACCTTGTGCGTGTCTTTAGTATTGATTTATCGTCCATGTAACACCTTGTGCGCGTCTTTAGTATTGATTTATCGTCCGCGTAACACATTGTGCGCGTCTTTATTATTGATTTATCGTACATGTAACACCTTGTGCGCGTCTCTAGTATTGATTTATCGTCCATGTAACACATTGTGCGAGTCTTAAGTATTGATTAATTGTCCATGTAACACATTGTGCGCGTCTTTAGTATTGATTTATCGTCCATGTAACACATTGTGCGCGTCTTAAGTATTGATTTATCGTCCATGTAACACATTGTGCGCGTCTTAAGTATTGATTTATTGTCCATGTAACACATTGTGCGCGTCATTAGTATTGATTTATCGTCCATGTAACACATTGTGCGCGTCTTAAGTATTGATTTATTGTTTATGTAACACATTGTGCGCGTCTTTAGTATTGATTTATCGTCCATGTAACACATTGTGCGCGTCTTTAGTATTGATTTATCGTCCATGTAACTCATTGTGCGCGTCTTAAGTATTGATTTATCGTCCATGTAACACCTTGTGCGCGTCTTTAGTTTGGTGAAATTCACTCCAGTCTATAACTACTCTGTGACTTCTTCGGTATGCGTCAGCATGTCATAATGCTCTGGCTGGTCCGTCCTCGTGGTAACAAAATATGGTTATTGCTGAATGTGTATCATTATCATGTTCCTATGCATTTTGAACGCCCCTATAGGCTTTACATGTATATTTTTCATAAGGTTAGCATAAGCCCTACAATATGTTCTACTTAACCCGTCCATAAACGTTTTGCCCCATAAGCTAGTTCGGACGGATTTTCGTCCGATATATCTATCACGATGTCCAATATCGTTGATGGACTTCTCACTGAACTCCAATCAGCAAGAGCAGTCCCCGGTCCCTGGAAGAACCTGTGTGCCATTTTTTACCATAAATTTTTATGCCCCCTTCTTCGAAGAAGAGGGAGTATATTGTTTTTGGCCTGTCTGTCATTCTGTCCCAAATCTTTAACCTTGGTTGAAGTTTGATAACTTTTGCAATATTAAAGATAGCAACTTCATATTTGGCATGTATGTTTATCTCCTGGAGCTGCACATTTTGAGTGGTGAAAAGTAAATGTCAAGGTCATCCTTCAATGTCAAAGGTCAAATATCATTGTATGTTTCTGTCCCAAAACTTTAACCTTGGTTAAAGTTTGGTCATAACTTTTGGAATATTGAAGATAGCAACTTGATATTTGGCATATATGTGTATCTCATGGAGCTGCACATTTTGAGTGGTGAAAGGTCAAGGTCAAGGTCATCCTTCAAGGTCAAAGGTAAAAAAAGGCGCAGTAGGGGGCATTGTGTTTCTGACAAACACAGCTCTTGTTTTGAAAGTCCTCTTACTGTGAATGAATTTTTAGTACATGTTTATATACTACATTCTGACAAGGTGCTTCGTTTTAAATAAGCACGTGTTTTCGATGTCATCTTGTTTCCATGTTTCATTTTCTTATGCAAACTAACCACCTTTTTATAATTGAATTAAGTACATTTCACTTTAAATATCCTAAGAAACTGTCTAAAATAAGCAATTGTATTCCTCCACGGTGAAGACAGCTCGCGCAGAGGCAAGTGTGCCAACTGCTTGCCTTTCACTGCGGGGATTGGAGTCCAATATAACTTATTCACAGAATAGTCATACTCTTTTCATCCCTTCAGCGTGTGGAGAGCCGCCCATGGTGATGAGCTGTTCTGCACTATTTGCTCTCAAACGTGCGATTGAAGCTGCGCGTAAGGACATTGGCAAAGACACGGACTACTTCCCATTAGGTATACTTAAACTGCGTTAATCGATACTTGCTCTCGTGTACTCTTGTACGTTTCTTTACCGAATATGTTTTTGGTTATTTGCGAAAGAAATGCATGCTAGCCTAGCAATACTAGAATAATTGACACATTTGTTTGAAAATATGGCAGCCTGAGATCTCTATATCGACCAATTATTGACACGTATATCTTTGTAGTTTTCTGAAAACGGCCCGAACTTCCTCATCCATAAGTTGAATGCATGAATGTTTGTAATACGATAGTTCATAATTATGCTGCGCGTCTTGTTCAATGCGGCTTTGGAAACGAATTGTCCAAACACGATCCATTTCTGTTTTTACCGATATCATTTATGCCCTACAGCCGGTGACATCTCAGCCGTATGGCTTCAGACATGCTCCTTGTATTTCCATTTAAACTGGATTTGATTGCCTTTTTACAAATTCTTATTTTGCTATATATGTACATGCCCATATTGTATGACCAGTGATTTTCTCTCCCAGGTGCCCCGGCTACAGTGGAATACTGTCAGATGGCGTGTTATACCGATCCGTCACAGTTCGTGCTGATGTAAATGCGCATCTACAAATCACCAGAAACGCGCGTATAAATTACAGAAATGCCCGGATCAAATCACACGAAGAATGTTGCCATGTTTACAGCAAATGGCGTTCTCGTGACTTGTGATATATAACATGTTAACTTTTTGGTTTTGAAA
>VMBQ01005126.1:0-11722 GCA_007657795.1 Dreissena rostriformis | reverse complement strand
CTAGTTGCAATAATGTAACTCTGGACTCCGTTAACACTACGTTTCGAGTTACAAGTCGAGAGGATACAAGCAATGGAGCAAAATCAAAATCTATAAAATAACATTTTCTCCGGCAATTAGAGTAAGGGTCACCCAAGAAAACAATTTGTATTCATTCCCAGACGAAAAAAATAAACAGTTAACGAGATAAAACATACTTTTATCGAAAATTAGATTTCCCAATAAAAACTCGGTCAAATTTCGGCCATGACAGTTACCGCGTGATCTCGCGAGATTTGAAAAAGAAATGTAGGAGGAGCTATGCCATATAAGGTAATCCTACTACGATCGCTTTATTGAAAAATACTACGATTTCCATATATGGTTTCTGGCCTATTTTCTGATTGGCTGCCAAGAACTTATGCAAATAAGGTCAAACCGGAAATTCCCACGTTTTGTTGAAGATGGCGGACAATCTAGGCGAAATAACTCTGATCCTTTTTTTGGTTTTGGAAAAAGTGGAAATAACGCTTTAATTGGTATGTTTCATTAGACATTTTTACTCGTATAAACTGGAAATTCTTTTTTGTCCTCAAATAGTTCAAGTTTAATGCTCTACACTGTAAGATAAGTCTTAAAATCACGCCGCTGTGATTCACTCCAGCACTTGCTCCATTGAAAAGACCTTTTCGTTTCATAACTGTCGCCGGACGTAGGACGAAGACAGTTATGTTTATCACAACTAATTGCATCATTGTTTACTGAAGTTCAATGTTATTTACCATGATTGTCTGACCTAGATAGATATATGTATTCTTTAAACAATATTAACATAACAAGGCACTCAAAATTGAAGATGACGTTTATAATTGTATCAAAGCAAAACTGCAACATATTATTTGTCCATGAAATGCACTCGCACAACCAAGGATGGCGGAAGTAGATTTCGACGTGTTAACCGGTGAGCACCAGCTCACCAGGATCGACAACAGAGTGGCTCTTATATACACTCTATCATCTGATATTTTTGTAATCGAGGAATGACAAAAATAACGGTTGTTTCTGTGTAATAGTATCCGATAAAATAGTTTCGCACCCAGTCCTAGATGTGTCGTGTTCTGAGAAAACTGGGCATAATGCTTGTGCGTAAATTGTCATCCCAGATTAGCCTGTGCAGTCCGCATAGGCTAATCAGGGACGACAATTTCCGCTTTTATGGAATTTTTCGTTTAATTGATGTCTCTTCTTAGCGAAAATCCAGTGTAGGCGGAAAGTGTCGTCCCGGATAAGCCTGTGCGGACTGCATTTTGACCAGTTTTCTCAGAACGCGACACAGATGAGCGAATAATTGCACTTCATTTGATATTCAGAAAAGTGAATACTCATGTATTCAGTAATTTAACGGTTTTGTTTTCGATCCTCGATAATGTGGCGAGCTATATATTAACATGACAGTTAACCTTGTGTGTACATGTATTAAAGTACAGATATGATGAGTTTCGAACTGGAATCATGTTTAATAGATATACAATAATATCCCGATGACGCACTGTTGGGTTGTCATTTATCTTGGGAAACGCCCGAGCTAGAAAATCCGAGTCTGCATAGAGGACACAACTGAAGCGTATAATTTATGTAAAGTTACCATTTAATGTCGGTGAGGTGTAATGTATTAATATGACATTCGAGATTTATGAGACGTGCCATGTACCTTATTTACCACAGCGCGTACCCTGCACTGGACGTGGGACAGGTGGAGGGTGCCTTTGTGATGGGCCTCGGGTACTGGCTGACCGAGCAGTGCCGCTATGACCCCGACACGGGGGCCCTTTTGACCAACAGCACGTGGGTGAGTAGGGTTCGTGACCAACATAACGTTGGTTAGGGGGGGGCGTGCACCTATGTAGGTGGGTGAGTACAGGGCGCCCACGTGATCGTCCTTTGGGTATTTGCAAACACACCAAGGCCGCTTTGACCTCGACACAAGTGCACTGAGCTACACAAATCCTTACCCGACCTCTAGGTTGTTGCACCGCGTCGCATCCTCATATTTCAAGTGACATATTATCGCGATAGATATTGTAAAGAATAAAAGAAATGTGTCCAGCGCAAATGATGAAATATAAACATATAACAGTTGTCACATTAAATTTCACCACCACTTAGTCGTTGTACGATGTAAATGTTGCCTTTTTGGGTAAAACGCATGTAACTTAATGAGGTTTTTAAGAGAAATTAATTGAAGATTGGGCGTGTCTTTCATTTTCGGTTATATTTAATAATAATTTATTTCATCCAAAGTGTTTAAAATAAAAACGGATATGTCAACCTAGTCAGGTCGTTTTTAAAACTACACTGAGAAGTTTGTGTGTGTGTGTGTTTTATTCATTTTAAGGTTATGCATTCATTTTGAAACAGTATGCGTACATGCAACTATATCACATTTTGTTCACTCCTTAAATCAATTTCGTTTGAACCATTCTAAGAAGCGGCCTGCATATTCTCATGATATACGGGTTTAAATATACATTGATATATTTTTCACTCTATAAAAAAAAGTTCTCCAGACAGTGTTTAAATATGCATAAAACAAGTTTTCAATATAGATTAAAAGAAGAGGCCACTTGAAAATAGATGATCACGAAACGCTATTTTTTAATACAGCTCTGTCCAAACAAACCATACATAATTGTAGTTAAACTTCTGATTTCCCATTCTTGGCACTCAAAGTTTAAGACCTTTTACATGTTTGACGCGGCTAACAGTACTTGATACTTGGTCTGTCGCATGACTGCTATTAATGTTTATAAGTTTGTAAGACACTTACATGGAACGATGGTTTGAAATTACGAAACAATAAATAACTCGTATCGTTTACGTAGTAAATTTATACCGTAATAAATGTTACTATTTTGACAATAAAGGCCCGTTGTTATGTTAAATATTTGTGTAACTTTGAACATTCACTAATTTGCTTCGTGCAAACACAATATAACTTTTCGCCGGAAACTCACACGCTTTCCTGCGTACATTCTTTCCACCCAATACAAATGTCTCCTACACTTATTCTCGCTCCCTCCCTCACGCACTGCGTGGCGTAATGGATATGGTTTCCGCCTAGCGATCGGGAGGTCATGTGTTCGATCCCCACTGTGGGAGCGTTTCTTAAGATCTCCCTCATAGACACCAAGTACTGGTTCTAGTCCCAGGAAACGGACTCGAGAGCATTTCAAATAAGCCTTAGGCTTTCGATGCAATCGAGCTAAAATAAATAGGTTTACACTAATTCACTCAGGCATTCAATCACTTATTGGTCATTCTCTCGTTTTCATACACTCAATCACTTACTATTTTATTTACTCAACCAATCGCACACTCTCAATATCTTAATGTCACTCTCATTAGGACATTTGCACTTTCAAAAACAAAATCTCAGGCACGTACTCGATACGCTTACCTAGTCGCTCACTCACTCACAAACTCACTCTTTCTCTCACTCACTCAATGGCTCTGTCTGTCTCTCACGAAATGACTCTCCCACTCACAAAACGGCTCTTTCACTCTCTAAATAACTAAATGACTCTCACACTCACTTCCCGCCTTACGCTTTCACCCAACAGCTCGCTCACTCACTCACTCACTGTCTCACAAACACAATGGCTCATTCACTCACTCTCTCACTCACTCCAAGGCTTTCTCAATCACTTAGTCACCAACTAACACACCTTATTGCAGACTCACTTATTCGCTCGCTCACTCACTCACTCACTCACTCACTCACTCACGTTAACGTTATAAATAGCTCTCTCAGTCACTAAATCACTCACTATGTTACCCACTCAATTGACTACTCACTCACTCACTCACTTACTCATAAAGGATTTTTCGCGCATTCACTCACTCTTTCACTCACTCAATCACTCAAGCTCACTAATTCATTCATATATTCACTCACACTATAGCGCTCCCATTCACTCAGTCGTTCGTGTTTTCTGTTCTTAGGAATACAAGCCGCCCACGTCTAAGGACATACCCGTTGACTTCAGGATCAATCTGGTGAAAAAGAATCCGAACCCAGCTTGTATCCTGGGGGCTAAAGGTCGGTGGTTCCCTTTATTGACAGTATTACAATGCTTTTATGAATCGACCGGGTGTATCGACACGTGAATCTGAAAACTACGTACATAAGTTCATTTATATCAAGTTCACGCATGAGATTTCGGTGTGGTGTGGGGTCAAGGTCAATGTTAGTAGATGTAAGAATGTCGATAACTTGACAACAAATCGATGAGTGTAATGAATGTTGATACATGTATCTCATATATCCAGGAATTGCACATGGGCTGGTGTGATCAACGCCAATGTGACTGTTACTCAATATATGCAGAAAAATAGTTTCGGCTTCATATCTCGAGAACGAATTAAGGTATTGTGATGTTGGATTTTGAACACTGTACAAATACTTCATTTTTGTTTGCATATGGTCAACGTCAACAGTCGTGGTCGCAGTTAAATAATATAGAACAATGGTTTTCACACATAAGCAAGTTGTGGGTCCCTCGTAGGATATTTTGCAAATAAGAAATATACTAAACTACTTGATTGTTAAAATAACTTACCTACTTTGCAAACATTTCGATTTAGAATAATTAAGAATACTTTGCGCCAGGTACTTTTGACAAGAACAAGAAAGGTCGAGCTCGCTGACCTCCGAAAGCTCTTGTATTAAATACTATGTTTGGCATTATCTTCTAAAGGCTAGGCAAATATTGACGTATACAAGTCCCCGACTCTCATTAGCCCGATACCAACGGGGAGTTTTAAATGAATTGTTATCAATCTCAATTCCGATTGTATTTGTATTATAATTTTTATTTGCTGTCTAACATATTTCATTACAGTAACAATACGTCTTCGTTTATTTTGGCAATCTTTAACATTAAATCGTTCGATTTAAAGGGACTTAATATAGATTCGGCAAACACGAATGTTTACGACATAATTACAAACCTCTTATTAAGGCCATATCAATTACCACGTGTTGTTCTATTGGCATACCGACGTGATAAGGTATACATTGCAGAATTCATTCGTAAAGGATTGACAGCAAATGGGAATTTGTGGATTTTCTTAAGCAGTTTCCCAATGACACGTAGAGAGTTGTTCGGGTTTTCCCAAGGTCGTTCTATTGCGTGATGCCCGGTCAACGCTTTGACACGAATACTTGTTTTGTTCAACTACGAACTTCAATGTTCACTTGTGGCCATGGGTGCACGGATTTCAGGACAGCCAATCAGTGTATCGTCGTATTTTGTGAAGCGGCTGTAACTAGCTGGCTTAAGTTGCTTTAAATACTATGTTACCTCGTCGTTAATCTTTTAACCTATCCCACCTTAACAGTAACTAAATCTGCTACATGTTATTTTTGCCGAAAGTGACGATATGTTTCTTCGAGAAGCTAAGATATATCAATGTTTTGCCACACTATATCGTCGTTTAGTTATAAATATGCTGACTAACAGGGTTCGTTTGAAAACATGTTCATCGACGGGGGATTCGACCCGGCCGGTCGGTCGATCAGTGCATACATTTACTTATTAACTTATTCATAAGCAAGAGTGTGTAACGTACATACAAGTATACATCACACGTCATTGGTTGATATTGCTGTGGAAATTTGATCATTTGTTCTTACCCGGAGTGTCTTTCAAACTTATATGATCTTAAAGCCCCATTAACACTCAAAATCAACGAATATTGTATTTATTAATTTGTTTTTGTCCCGTACGCAAGTTGTGACAAATTTTCTTCCGATATAGTAGTATGATTTGTTTTTCTTCATTCGGTTTGGCGAACAAAAAACAAAAAGCAATATATACACGGACTTGACTGTTTAACGGACCGTTCAAAACATTCGTATATATATATATATATATATATTTTTTTTTTTTTTTTGAAAACCCTCTACATGTGGATGTTTGAGTACTACATGTTCATAACATTTATATATATAATTTTATATTCTGACAAGGTGTTTCGTTATAAATAAGCACGTGTTTTATGAGCAGTATTTTTTCATGATTCATTTGTGTATGCGAACTAACAACCTATTCATAATTTAATGAGAACACTTCACTTCAAATCCCCTAAAAAAACTGTCTGAAGAAAGCACACGTATTCCTCCACGGTCAAGACAGTGCATGATGAGGCGAGAGTGCCAACTGCTTGCCTTTCACAGCAGAGATTAAGAGGCCAATATTATATAATACTCATCCTCTTTTAATCCCTTCAGCTTGTGGAGAGCCGCCAATGGTAATGAGCTGTTCTGCACTATTTGCTCTCAAACGTGCCATTGAAGCTGCGCGGAAGGACATTGGCAAAGACACGGACTACTTCCCATTAGGTATACTTTAACTGCGTTAACCGATACATGCTCTTTTGTACTCTTGTACGTTTCTTTACCGAATATGTGTTTGGTTATTTGCGAAAAAAATGCATGCTAGTCTAGCAATACTAGAATAATTGACACATTTCTTTGAAAATATGGCAGCCTGAGATCTCTATATCGACCAATTATTGACACGTATATCTTTGTAGTTTTCTGAAAACGGCCCGAATTTCCTCATCCATAAGTTGAATGCATGAATGTTTGTTATACGATAGTTCATAATTATGCTGCGCGTCTTGTTCAATGCGGCTTTGGAAACGAATTGTCCAAACACGATCCATTTCTGTTTTACCGATATCATTTATGCCCTACAGCCGGTGACATCTCAGCCGTATGGCTTCAGACATGCTCCTTGTATTTCCATTTAAACTGGATTTGATTGCCTTTTTACAAATTCTCATTTTGCTATATATGTACATGCCCATATTGTATGACCAGTGATTTTCTCTCCCAGGTGCCCCAGCTACAGTGGAGTACTGTCAGATGGCGTGTTATACCGATCCGTCACAGTTCGTGCTGATGTAAATGCGCATCTACAAATCACCGGAAACGCGCGTATAAATTACAGAAATGCCCGGATCAAATCACACGAAGAATGTAACCATGTTAACAGCAAATGGCGTTGTCGTGACTTGTGATATATAACATGTTTACTTTTTGGTTTTGAAACTGTCCCTGTTCAGCATGCTTGATAACTTACTTTGATCTTGGACAATTCTCAAAATATTAAATGACGGAAATCAGTTAGGAAAATTTGAATGCAAACTTCGAATACGTTATATGCTGATTGGTATGATATGTGTTGAATTGTTTTGATCAAAAGAAATGAGGCTGCTTGGTTTACACATTCTTGTGCAGTGGTTGCCTAAAACGAATATCTGTTCGTTGTAGTCTTTAATTATTTTGTGCAATATTTCAAAATATGCAATGATTTATTTGTATGTTATATCTTTGTGTTTCGTGGTGTTTGTTGGCTGTGATTATTGTTGATTTTTGTTACTAGTGCTCACTTTGTAATTAATGTATTTGAGCAGCGCTCATGGAAAACCGGGCTTAATGCATGTGCCTACAGTATCGTAACAGCTTTGGCTCTGCAGTCCGCGCTGTATATTCATGCATGACGCTTTCCGTTTTTTTGGAAATTTTCGTTTTATGGAAGCCTCTTCTAAACTAAAATTCAGTCTATGCGGGAAGTTTCACCCAAATAAGCCTGTGCGGATTGTACATGCATTAGGTGTTTCTATTAAATGACACACACACATGTGGCATACATATTATAAGAGGATGTAGACTGGCTCAATTATACTTATTAATTTTTTGTTCAAAAGAATTTAGACAGGACTGTTTTAAGGTTAAAACGTGAAACATCTGTTATGCTTGGATTGATGTAGCGCCTTTGACACGTGATAATAAATGCCAATTTTATCATCACTGCCTTGTATTTGTACTGCGAATGTTGTTGTTATTGCCACCTTCACCATTGTTGTCTTGATGGTTGTTGAATATTCAAAGATCTCATGCTACAGTCCGTTTAGTTCTTTATGACACTATAGCCCGCAACTGTAGCGATCGCGTGGAAACATATTTCAACCTAGGTATGTAAGGACACGAGTGTCAATGCAATTTTGAAAGTATTTGTGTCACATCTCTTATCTTGGTTAATACTACATTTCGTGCACTTAAACTTCACTGGTCACAAGCGCGGCTTTCTTTCAACCTTGACTTTCGGAAAATAAAAGAAAATAACACAGACATTCAATACTAGCGTATTACCCACAAATACACGTGAAAATGTATTGTATAATTAAATCGTATAATGATACCAAATGAAATTGTGTTGGTGTGTGTGTGTATCTTTTTGTAAAAATGCATGTGTCTGTGCGTGGTTTTTTGTAGGCCCTATTTACTGTATCGCAGACACGATATACAGAGCCACAGTATTTGTGTTTGATAAGGACAATATGTTGCATTTAATGGTTACAATATCCGTCGTCCACTAGGCCCCTAACGCTTTCATAAAGCGAATATGACATGTATTCGGGATATTCCTGAAAACTCGTATATCCATCCTGTTCAATATCTAGAAACTTGTTTGACATTTCTTGTAAAGTGTATGACGTTGAATTTGACAAAAATAATGTACTGCCATATACCATAAAAAAAGTTATTAAAACCCGCACGTTTGAGTAACCTACTCATCGATGTGATCAGGAAAACGTATTGAAAAATTGCTTATTGCATCATTGTTCACTGAAGTTCAATGTTATTTACCATAATTGTCTGACCTAGATAGATATATTTATTCTTTAAACAATATTTACATAACAAGGCACTCAAAATTGAAGATGACGTTTATAATTGTATCAAAGCAAAACTGCAACATATCATTTGTCCATGAAATGCACTCGCACAACCAAGGATAACACACATAAAGAGACAAATCATGTCCTCGTATTTCCATCGTTGTCCTTGATACTGGTGGTAGTAACCATGAAATAGTCATGTTGTTAGGCTTCCTTATAACATTGATAACAAAATTGAACTTAGGTACACACTATTGCAACACAGAGAACAATTGATACACTGTTCAATACAGCACTTGAAACTTTTAGCTCAATGTTATATTGAATAACATCAATGAGATCATCAATTGAAAACAATGGAATGAGAACATGCTATTTGGAAATTATTAAGACATGACACATACAAAACAAATAAATTATAAAAGATAAAAACTGTATATGTGACTAAGGTTTAAGTTAACATTAAAAATATAATGTACAAACCGAGAATAAAATAACTTCCAAAATCTATATGTCATGAGGGAGAAACCCTATACATGTACAATAATCCTAATTTATAACTGCAAGAGCTACTGCATGATGGCAGGCTTTAAGAGATTAGGTTTAGTAAAATCCGTTAAGCTTTTTGAAAGAATATTTCACAAATCAATGCCATTGTTTGTGAATGTCTCAGATCCAAAACTGCCAACCCTAAGTTTCACAAAGCGACCAGTGTCCACAAAGGTAAAAGTATTAGTATAAACTCAGAAACAATCTGGGCTACATTATTTGGCCTAATGCACACTATTAACCCTTTGAGTGCTGGCAACGGATTTTGAAGGTTTTTGCAAACAGTTTGGATCCAGATGAGACGCCACAAAACGTGGCGTCTCATCAGGATCCAAACTGTTTGCTATTCTGATAGTATTCTTTGAAAAAAATCGAAGAAATGCTAATTTTAGAAATTCAGCAGACAACATATTAGCAGACGACAAATTACCCAGCATTCAAAGGGTTAAAAGGCTTAAACTGCTTCATCAGATCCAGTCAGTGGATAGTATTGTAGCGATTCAAATGAGACTGCATACTCGTATAAAGTGCATCCTGTGTTATGCTTTAGAGAAATAACTTGTGTTTCTATCTTTACAAAACTTAGCGTATTGTGTCTAAAATACCGTGAATAGTGTCGATAATGGACCAAGATTGGACCATAAACATCTTAGTTAAACCCCTTTTACATCAGAAAATGTACAATATAGGATTTGTAGAACAGATGCTTTTCATCTTAACTTTCACAGCTTGTATTTGGTCGTAAGATTTCATAATGATACAAGAAATCAGCATGTTTGGGTTTGAAGCAAGATTATTGGTCCGTGTTCGTAAGAAAAGCAAAATATATTTTAAGAACAGAAGCTAAGGATCCAAACAATGTATAAGGATATAGATTGATGATTTTAGCTCATGACATGTTAAACATAATCATTGTTTGCTTAACCCTTGAGTCTTGTTTGACCGTAAAAGAATCTGCATTGCATTTGTCATTTCCCAAATAGATTATGACATGTTAAACATAATAATCGTTTGCTCATCCCTTGAGTCTTGTTTGACCGTAAAAGCATCTGCACTGCATTTATCATTTACCAAATAGATTAGACATACATCTTTATCGCACCTGTCGATAAGTTGCTGCATGGCCAATGTCATTAATAGTGACATATCTGTCTGATGCGAGTCATTTTATAAATCGATAACATCCCGGTGTCACAGCTGGTCTCCTTGATCGCACAAACGCAGATGAGTGCTTGATGCAATAACGATCCTCTTGTTCATATCAGCCATGCCTTGGTAGTAATGTTTGTGGAGTGTAAATATGTATTTTGGACATGATAATATGTGGCTACGATGCTTTGTAATACAACAGTGTTCAGGTTTACGTCGATCTAATCAAAAGATACTTGCACTGTTGAACACATTTATTGACATTGGTTTGAACTGACGTGCATTTTTGTTTTTGTTCTTCAACCTAATCAGCTTACACTTGATAGCTTAACTAACTTACCTTCTTTGCAAACAGTTCAGTTTAGGATAATTTGCGCCATATACTCCGATAGCACTTGTATTAAATACTACATTTTGGCACATCTTGTAGAGGGTATACGAGTATTGTTGCATACAAGTCCCCGACTCTCATTAGCCCAAGACCAACGGGAAGTTTTTGATGAATTGTTATTAGTCTCAATTCCGATTATCTTTTTGTATTATCATTTTTATTTACTGAGTAACATATTAAATTACAGTAACAATAAGTCTTCGTTTATTTTGACAATCTTTAAAAAATGTATCGTTCGATTTAAAGAGACTGAATATAGATTTGGCAAATACGAATGTTTATGACATAATTATAAACCGCTGGTTATTGCCAGAGCAATGACCACGTGTTGTTATATTGGCATAACGACGTGATTGCGGAATTCCATCTTTAAGGATTGACAGTTTATGGGAATGTGCATGATTTCTAAAGCAGTTTCCAAATAACACGTTCATAGTTGTACTGTTTTTTCCCAGGTCGTTCTTTTGCGTAATGCCAGGTCAACGTTTTGACCGGGATACTGGTTTTGTTCATGTACGAAATTCAATGTTCACTTATTGCCATGGGTGAACGGGTTTCAGAACAGTCAATGAGTGTATCTTCGTATTTTGCGAAGCGGATGTAACTAGCCTGCTTAAAATACTATGTCCCCACGTCGCAAATCTTTTAACCCATGCCACCTCAACAGTAACTAAATCGGCTACATATTCTTTTAACCGAAAGTGACGATTTGTGTGTGTGCTTCATCGAGAGTAAAAACATATCAATGTTTTTTCCACACTATATTGTCGTTAAGTCAGAAACATGCCGACTATTATTTTAAAAACCTTTTTATCGATCTGGCTGGTCGGTTAATGATTGCATCTATGTACTTATTTACGTATTCATAAGCAAGGGTTTGTTACGTACATACAAGTATATAGC
>VMBQ01005125.1:2456-63119 GCA_007657795.1 Dreissena rostriformis | reverse complement strand
AGTCATAAGAGAAGTTCAGTATCAATTTGAAGTGAATCCGTGTAGAAATGAAAAAATTATAGTAAATGGAAATTTTTGGTGGGTGTGGCCTATGTGGGCGGGGCGCCCCAGGGTTGGGATTGGGGCCATGCATAGTTGAGATTGACCCTAATGTCATAAGAGAAGTTCAGTATCAATTTGAAGTGAATCCGTGTAGAAATGAAAAAATTATAGTAAATGGAAATTTTTGGTGGGTGTGGCCTATGTGGGCGGGGCGCCCCAGGGTTGGAAATGGGGCCATGCATGGTTGAGATTGACCGTATTGTCATAAAAGAGGTCCAGTATCAATTTGAAGTGAATCGGTGTAGAAATAAAGAAGTAAATGTAAAATAACCTAAAAAAATGAGTGATAATTTCCGACGCGGCCCCACCCCAACCCCTGTAACTTTTGACCCAGGGGTCAGATCAAAATTCCAAATAGTGCAGGGTCGAACATATGCTCATAGCTACCATGTGTGTAAGTTTCAAGGTTCTAGTGCTAATAGAGTAGGAGGAGATATTGGCCAGGACGGACGGATGGACAGACGGACGGACAGACGGACGGCGGAGATCACCACAATATCCCCACCTTTTTTTCAAAAAGTGTGGGGATAATTAAAAAAATAGTTGCCCTTACTATACTGCAAAAAATAGTTGTCCTTACTATACTGCAAAAAATAGTTGTCATTACTATGCTGCAAAAAATAGTTGTCCTTACTATACTGCAAAAATAGTTGTCCTTACTATGCTGCAAAAATAGTTGTCCTTCCTATGCTGCAAAAATAGTTGTCTTCACTATGCTGCAAAAAATAGTTGTCCTTACTATACTGCAAAAATAGTTGTCCTTACTATGCTGCAAAAAATAGTTGTCTTTACTACATGTATGCTGCAAGAAATAGTTGTCCTTACTATGCTGCAAAAATAGTTGTCATTACTATACTGCAAAAATAGTTGTCCTTACTATGCTGCAAAAATAGTTGTCCTTACTATGCTGCAAAAATAGTTGTCCTTACTATACTGCAAAAATAGTTGTCCTTACTATACTGCAAAATAGTTTTCCTTATTATACTGCAAAAATAGTTGTCCTTACTATACTGCAAAAATAGTTGTCCTTTACTATACTGCAAAAATAGTTGTCCTTTCTATACTGCAAAATAGTTGTCCTTACTATACTGAAAAAATAGTTGTCCTTACTATGCTGCAAAAATAGTTGTCCTTACTATGCTGCAAAAATAGTTGTCCTTACTATGCTGCAAAAAATAGTTGTCTTTACTAAATGTATGCTGCAAAATAGTTATCCTTACTATACTGCAAAAAAAGTTGTCCTTACTATACTGCAAAAATAGTTGTCCTTACTATACTGCAAAAAAGTTGTCCTTACTATACTGCAAAAAATTGCTGTCATTATTACATGTATACTGCTAAAAATAGTTGTCCTTACTATACTGCAAAATCATTATTAAATGTGTTACACACATTTTTGTTGATTTTGTGGGTAGAACCATCTATGAATTTAAGATCCTGACAAATAATTGTTCCACAATGTTTAAATTCTTATCAACAGAATAACTGTAGGCAAAAAAGACATTACATGCATGTTTTTTTTGTTATTCTTCATTTAAGTCTTGTCTTGTAGTATAAAACGGTATTTATTAATATCAACTTTTTTGTTCAGGTTTTGTTTGAATGTTTAAAAAGCACCATCACACAATATTGTACAATTAAGTCAATAATTGTATGCTAGTAAACCTAACATTTTATTTTATCATATATTAATATGTTTTTTCAGTCATTTATTTAGGTGTATGTGTTAAAGTGTCATTTAAGCCGACTTAACAATTTAGTGCCACTATCTTGTGTTGGTCTCATGAAGTCTTTGTTGTATTTAAATGAATTGTAAGAAGTAAATTTTACAATGTAATTTTATTACAAAATATAGCACATGTGTGATATAAATAGCACAGACCTCCTCAGACATTGCAAACATGTTTGGTTGACTGGTCAGTCACTCATAGCGTGAGAAGGCCATAACATAAGTGGTCTGTGCTATTTATTTACATTACCAGTCAGTGATTTGTTTGCATTATATTTTACAGCCTGTGCCTTTTGGATTGGGAAAAATAGCGTGATAAATCATGAAATTAGGAAAAATTAAACATTAATAATATGATTATAAATAACAGTATTCCGATTGTTAATCAAAGCATGTTTAACTGCATTTTTAAATGTTTATATAATAAAGTGCTACGGGACTATAGCACTGTATAATAAACAAATTATTAAGTTTATGGGAAAAGTTTGGCAGCTTTTTGGGGAAATTTGTTGAAAAAAATGTTACTTTTTGCCATTGGGAAACAGCCTGTAAGAGGCTGTAATTTTGGGCAAAAAAATCACAGCTTGTAATTGGCATCATTAAGAATTTCCTTACCAGCTGACAATGAGGGCTTACTTTATGATACAACCAAGACATTTGCCATAAAACTGTAAAAACATTAACTAAGATCAACTTTCTTAGCACAATTCACTACAGTTATTTTACCATCTGTCCACAAAATATAAATTGCATCATTATCATATGCAATTACCAGGTACAGGTATTGTCACTATAATGTAATGAACTGATTAAATATTCAAATATTCCATAAAAACATGGAAAATAAAGCAACACAAGGTCCAGGACAGCAAAACTGATAAATAGCTAATGAGGTCAGCTTACACTGAGAGAAAGATATGTACCTTAATGATTCAGATGAAAATTATGTACAGATAAATATCTCTAAACAACTTGTAAAATCACCTACACGAATATAACCAAAAAGATGTCTGCTGTTATTGACCATATTTACACTACCCTTACTAAATGGCTTTCTAACATTATGCTGGACATGCACTGACAATAAATTGTATCTAATGCTAACCACTCTGACCAAAAACACGATTTACAAAATGAAATGACTTGTCAGAGATTTAGTTTATTCCTATTGAAGTTTCAAAATGTCATGACAAACACACAATCTGAAATATGTTTTAGATTTGTTGGATGAAAACAAACGGCGACCGAATTGTTGTCTTGAAAATTAAGAGAGTCTTACTTAAACTAGTGTGTTTCATCACAGAAATTTTGTCACATGAGATACGTTATATGTGTAATCAATTAAGTGAAAATGAAACTACGGAAAGCTGATTCGGTAATACATTTTAGTGAAGGATCAAAAATAGGATAATAAGTAATATAAACGATAACATACGGCAGAACTGGGCCGGATGTCTTTGAGCTTTATAGTATAACTACCTACAGGACGTTACATCGGCAACAGGCCAATATGACATCCGGCCCAGCTCTGCCGTATGTTATTGTCTATATACGATTTAATGCACTTTACAAACACTTACTTTATTTCCTATCAATATTTTATTATGTATGCTTTGTTTAAATAGCTTTATCAAATTTCATGAGTGGGCATTAAGTGAAAATGCGTAATGACATGTATTTGGATGTTTTGGTTCAAACAAATATCCTTGTTTTTGTTTTTTGTTTTTTGAAAGAATGCAATATTGTAAAAAAGAAATGTATTGTAAATAAATATGTTTTACTAAAGGGGTTGTAATGATACATGCATCTAAATATGTTTCCATGCTGAAAATAAAGAATTTATTTGCATTATTATTATTATTATTTTAGCAACCATTTATTTAAAAATGCTTTTTATTTATATTTGCCTGTATGTTAGTGTGACATTTTATCGTAAACTGTTACCTCATATTGATGGTGTGTCGCTCGATCACTGAGTCAGCACCACCACCACTGCCTCCCCCATTGTAGTTAAAATTAAAGCCAAATCCTTGGCTAGAAAAAAATTGTTCAAATCCGTCAAATCCATGGAAACTCCTTTGCTGAGGTCGGTTGGGTTGGCGAGCATTGGAAGATGTGTACCCAAAATTATCATATTCGGATCGTTTATCAGGGTCACCCAAAGTCTGAAATACAGAATGAGTCTAAGATAGTAAAAGAAAAAGAGTAAATTATAACAGTAATGCATTATATTTACTATAAAATACTTTCTTTATAAGAGTTCCATTTTAAATGATGGCTACTGTCTATAAGCCACTACATATTTGACTTAACAATTTTCCTTATATCATGTTCATAATAAAATCTCTGACATAAACATACACAAACAATGGATAACTCTAAATTTATTTCAAAGGGATATTTTAATTGAATCAAAGTGGACAACTATTCAGTTTCAATTAATAATGATAATTTTATTATAGTTATCCCCACACCCACAAATTGACATAAAAATGGTGTTAATGGTTTATGTTTGACTCCGATCTTACAGCAATTTGATGACTTGTGAAAAAGTCCCTCATAGAGTTTGAGTCAGACTTATCCTAGCTCCGGAAATCAATAATCGCTTACAATAATACAAATAGAACCTGCGAGTTATGTAGTAAAAATTAAATATACATTGTAACAAAGAACAATTACAGGTTCTTGCATGTACCTCATACGCTTCATTGATTTTCGTGAACTTTTCTGTGGCTTCAGGGTCATCTGTTTTGTCAGGATGCCTGAAAAAAACCCATTGATTATTAGGGGATACAAATATATACATGTATTGCTTGTGTGTGTGACATTACACAAGTGAACCGTAGAAATAAGGTGTCACATAACAAGTAGTACACCAACTACTACAGTTACTGTATTCTCATCAAACACTTCAGTCTTTGAAATAAATGTATCGTAAAAACAAAAATAAATGTTTTTAACACGCGTTTATTAAAGGGTATTAACGGTTTCTCATTATCCCTTGTTCTCATCAGTTCGGACCTTCCCATCAGTCTGGAGTTTAATGAGACAACTATAAATAACCCTCTAAAAATGCTGCACAGTTGATGTTTAGCCATTTTTAGGAGATTTTATTTATTAACAGTTCATATACATGTACATGTACGATCATTAATATGATCATCCGCATGATTTTTCAGTGGACAGTTGGTCATGTTTATTCTAGTCCGGTGTGATGATTATTTAAATCATTCAACACATTATACCTGTGTTTTAGGGTTGCTAAGTAGGGTTTACAAATGTGTTATAAGCCCCTTGTCTGAGTAAAATTGTAAAAATATTTCCAAAACAACATGAAAAAAAAGTTTCTAATTTCCATTCAGATACTATTTATACAACTACCACATGCGCATCGTAACATACCTGAGCAACCAATCAATTGTGTAGATGTCTTACAAATATTTGTTTGTATTGGAAACATATTCTCCATTGTTAATTGATACAAGCATTTCATTAATGCCTACTAACTGTAATGTCTGTCGTTAATTTGATCGTTATTTGTCATTTTCGCAGAAAATCATTATTTCTTTTTTCTATTGTTCGCCATCTTGGATATTGAAGTATGAGACAGGAGTGCAAAGCAATTTACAATCATATATGTCTGGCTACATTTGCAAACAAATAGTAAAGTATGTTGTATTTTGGTGACAACTCAACACTTTCTGTTTGCACTCGTGCTACGGAAGTATCACTGTAATACATTTTCTAATCTTATTGAGTTTATTGGAAAAGTTTGCTATTTTATGGGAAAAAATGTTACTTTTTGTAATTGGGAAACAGCCCAGTATCGGCGGTAATTTTGGACAAATAATCACTTACTACTGACAAAAAATTAATTGAGTACATGCAGGCTTGCCTCCGGTACACTTGATACCTTGATGGTTAGGTCATCTTTTCAGCAAACAATCTTGACCTCTCTGGTGAATAATTCTTCATAAAGTGTCTCTTTTCTCAATAACTTAGGTAAAACTTACTTATCAATATCTTGTCACTTAGAATCTATTAAAAAAACTTATTTAACACTATATCGACTCTCAATACTTAGGGATAACTTATTTAACACTCGTTTTGTCTCTCAATACTTAAGTAGAACTTGTTTAACACTATCTCTTCTCTCAATATTTAGGTTAAACTTATTTAAACATTTTGTGCGCCTTTCAATAACTTGGTTTAAATTTCTTTTCATTCCAGTCCTCAAAATTCAGCAAAGATTTAAAATGGTTCACAGATTGTGCAGATATTGTATTTTCACTTAGGCTATTCCAGTATTTGATAGAAATTTGGCTGAATGAATTCAATCTTACATTTAGATTATACTTTGCTGGTTTGAATGAAAATAATTTCCTCTTAGATCAATAGGGCTCAGAACAAATAATTTATCCCACTTGAGATCGTAATAGTCATGCACTGCCATGTAAATCTGGAGCATATCTGCACAATCATGTCTGTATTCCAAGGTTACCACACCTAGTTTCCCCAATCTTTGCTTGTAAGGGAGGTTTGAAAGTCCAGGTACCAGTTTGGTAGCCCTTCTCTGAATATCTTCAATTTTCAGTATGTCCTTATTTAAATACAGTGTAAGGCAACCATACACAAGAGCCATAGGCCCATACTCCAAATTTGGTCTTATAAATGACTTTTAAAGCGTTAAAACATGTCAATATCCATGTATCCTTTATTTTATACTTTTTATAACCATCCATGTGTTGTTACAAAATATAACGCTAACACAAGAAATAAAAAAAATTAAATCGTTTCGCGTCTGAGACGCTTTATAATTTTATCAATTTCTAACAATGATTTTTCAAAAACGAAAGTGTATTTTCAGTTTAAGTCTGCGGCATTAGTCATACATGCCAGAATTTTTTAGGTCCAAATCGGGACATTCCATAAAAAAATGTCAGGAAATTTGACCAAAAAGCAGGACACTTAAAACGATCAATCATTTCACCTTTACTTTAGTCGGTAGTCAGTTTATTACTTGCAAAAACTCTAATTTTCTGAACAATTTTGACGATACATGTGTTTCAGAAATGCATGAACACAGCGTTCTTCCATTCTCCAGAAGTAAACACATGCCATAAACTGAATTGTGGGGTTTCCCCGTATGCCTCAATTTGACATCCAATCGGTACAGGGATATCCCCTTGAACATATGTAAATCGTGTGATGCGATGTAAGCGCATCAAGCACTTTTCTTATTCAACCAATCGTCGATTAACTCTTAATTAAGATTGATGCAATATGTTATATGTTACAAATTATTTTCTGAAAATCAGCCGAAAACGAAAGTTACCTGTAATTTATGTGAAACATCAATGCGTTTTGGTCAGCATCCAATTTGTTTGATGTACAAAATCTGTGTTTTGACATGTTTTATAACCTTAGGTGGTATAATACACAGCATATTAGTGTCATTGGCGTTTATTTCTGTATGATACATCTTTCTATAGCAATTATGGACCCCTATCATAAAAACACCGTGGTGTGAATGCCTGATAAAATCAAAAATTGACGATAAATCGCCGATAAGGTGTCAAAATCAACACTGGTGCACTCGAGTAGCAGAAGCGGGTTGTAAATTGGGGGCAATAAAGGGATTAGCAATGGTAAGTTTTAGCCAGACAGAGCTTGAATAGTGAATTTTATTGGGAACTTATAGACTTCACATTGATTTTTACGAATGTCGGGACAAATCGTCTCATATCAGGATGCCGGGACAAAGGGCCAAAAACCAGGACTGTCCCGCCGTGTATGCATTAGTGTTATTTCGTTTAATGATGTACATTGTTCATTTATTTCTTAAATCTGTGACAAAAAGTTGAATATTCTCATTTTGATAAACTGTGAACAAGTCCCTTTAGGCTGGATACCCTGGCTTCTGGGCCTCTTTTCCTCACCAGCAGCATGCCATTCACACACTTTTAGTTGAGAAAAGACATTATAATAAAACAACAAGAGACAACAAATTACCATTCTTTTGCGAGTTTCTTGTAGGCTTGTTTGATCTCCTTTTGTGTAGCAGTTTTTCGGACACCAAGAATATCATACAAGTCCGATTTGCATAACACAAATTCAACCACCAATAAAAGGCTAACACAGATAAAAAAATTGAACGTGTATCTATGCATTTCTAAACCAAATACGATCTGCATAAAACACGGACGCTGAATGATCGCGAAGAAAGAAAATCGTTATGAATAATTTGTCAGCTTTATCAAATAATCAATACTTGTTTCCGAATTCCGAATCTCATAAAATAAACATCTGACGTAGTTGCTTTACATATCAAATATGATTTTTATTTTAGTGATGGTATTATTTAAGGTTATATGTAGAATGAAGTACGCTATTTTTTTCAGTTAATGAGAAATTATAAATTCGAAGTTTGAAGATGAGTTAGCTCCCGGTGCATGTAAAAAGAAACAAGGAAAACAGCGAATACAATTGATACTTTTCCTTTATCAACGAGCAGGTCAGATGAGGATTCAACATTAATTATTTATTAAAAGGCCTTGGTATAATCATTTGCAGTTTATAAACGTCTTAGTTATGCATTGTCGGTTAATTTTGACTTAGTCCTGCTCACTTGTCAAGACCGGTCACGAAAATATATGATTTTGATAAATAATATCAAGTGAGTCCATGTAATCATATTGAGGTACTTTCAATGAGTAATATTGTCGAGTACTAACCGACCAAAGACCATTTCTTTGGTAGAAAAGTTCTTATTTTATAGACAAATGTTAAAATCTTGTCAGAAACCACTTATCCGATGTTAAGGGAATATGACGGTTTATGGACGTTTCGTGCCACTACCATTTCCTATGCTCTGAGCTTTTATGAGTACATTCATACCGCTCAGAGTTCTTATTGCCAAAATCAAATTCAATGTAAAAATATTATGTCGCTCGTGTGTCTATCAAATCGAGTTCAATCAACCTAATACATTTCAACAAACACAATACCTGTTACAATCGACATCAATTTGCATGTTGTTTGTTGATAAGTGCTCAAAACAAAGCTGATAAAAAAAACGTAATCAACCAAAAGCCGAAGTTTTGAATTAACGATTTGATCAATCGTACTGAGATTCCGGATATAGTCGGTGTATTATGATTGGTTGATTAGACACAAGATCTATCTCGCGGATAATTCCGGAGCTTGTCGATAGCTTGTGTTCATTTAAAAAACTTACACATTTAAATGAACCGTTGACGTGTTTGAAACTTTGGATTAATATCATTATTATGCGAGCACACCATATCATGTAAGTTAGTTTAAATTGCGTATTAGTGATATATTTATGATATGTTTATGGTTATTTATGCCAGAAAATAGTTTATGTTGCTAATTTTACCGATAATGTACCGCCCGGATTGTCGGGGCTAATATTACTATGGTTAATCGCATAAGCGTTTGCAACTCCCAGCGACCCCAGTTTTTTTTTTACCTTATATAACAGACGCCTAATATCGGCATCGTCCCCCACCACACTAGGCTGTTTTTATCCCCTTTTCCGACCAAAAAATTCCCCCCAAAAAAAAGTTTTTTTTTTTTTTTTTTTTTTTTATAGAAAGATGTGGCTCATGATTATTATATCTCAATTCTATTGCAATTTAATCTTGTCCAACCTTCTTTAATTATGAAAAAAGCAATGAATATAGTGCAAACATGTACAAATGTTATAATGAGAGAGTAAGTAAAAAAATCCCCAAAAAGTCAGCCATAGTCAATCCCAGTTAATATGGTCTATGAAGAAAATAACATTTTATTTTCTTTTTTACCCATTTAGCAGTAAAAGTAAGACTCTTAACATTTCCCCCATTAAGGAAAAAACACGCACAATTTCCCCCCCAAAGTGGAAAATTGCGCGTAAAATTTCCCCCATAAAAGGGCTAAAGGCCCAATCCCCCACAACCCCAAAAAAAACCTGGACCCGGAGGGTCAATATAGCTGGGAGTTGGATTATTGCAACTTGATAATATATCCTTTAGGCACCTGGTCGATTTTTGCAGCGAAACGCTGTAGCATATTGAAACGTATACAATTTTTCTCTTCTCAGAACCGGGGCTTTTTTTAAAGGTAACACCTACAACGTTGTTAAACGTGCACGTTTTTCACAATTGTCAATACTGTAACGGATTTTCGCGTTTTTTAAATACATTTAACAGTTTACAACAAAAATCGGGCCTAAAATACATGTTTACCCGTCAGAGTTGTTTATTGTAGGCACCTGGTCGATTTTTGCAGCAAAAAGCTGTAGCGTATTGAAACGTATACAATTTATCTTCTCAGAACCAGGGCTTTTTTTAAAGGTAACACCTACAACGTTGTTAAACGTGCACGTTTTTCACAATTGTCAATACTGTAACGGATTTTTGTGTTTTTTAGTAATAAGTAGATGTAGACAAAAGAAGAACTGTAACGTATTTTTACGAACGTTGTCAATAGCAAATAAACCTCTGTAACGTATAAAAACGTATTTTTGAAAAAATCAAAACAGGTCAATAAACAATATTACACATGATCCGTTGTATGATTTGATCTTTTTTGCCAAAACTTGTCATATTAACATTCAAAATGCAGAACTTTTTTAAGTTTATACCAAAAACATGACAGAAAATCATTGTTTTCAAAATACCACTCATTTGCTTTTTTAAGATGAATTTTGAGCATTTATATATTTATTGATTTTAACTCTCAATTATTAACCATAAATGGTCGAAACTTTATTTGACAAGTTTATAGTCAACAGACTGTATATTGAACATTCGAACGTTGCAGTCTTATTTTTATTTTTGTCTTTGATAAAGTTTCAGTTCATTTACAAACATTGATAATTGTATTTTTTAAGAAAAAAAGTTGCAGGATTCTTCGCCTAATAGGGGTCAGGTTTTGAAAAAACAAAATTTGTATGCGTTCTATAACGTTGAAGTCGTTCACTGTAAAAATCGCCCCTGTTTTGAGGAGAGAAANTTTTTATTTTTTTTTCAAAATCGTAAAAAGCAAACATAATTTATATCGAAAAAGTGACTTCCCTTCATCCGCTACATAATAAAGCCTTTAGCGACTCAGATAAAGTTCAGTCTTCATCAAATACATTCAAATATGAAGTGAATAAACGTTGAACATGCCCAATATTGCATGTGTATATATAAAGAAGACAAAATAACAAATAAAAACAAATTTATTCGTTAAACCACTGACTTATTTAAGCATGATAAAATTCCCAAATTGACCGTTTCATCGACTCGAAAATTCCCAAAATGGACAATTTTGTCGATAAAAATTCCCAATTTGGTCAGACTCCTTTTCCCAAAATAGGCAGAAAAACCCCTGCGGTATATATATATATGTACTTGTAATAAATGTAATTTTTTAAAAATTAGGAAGTAAAACAAAGTTAAATTGATCGTTATCTCGTTAAACACGGAGTTTCCTCTGCCTTGCCTAACGCCGAGGGCCGCCGCGTCGGCTTATCAATTTGCCGATCGTTAACCTCAGAGACCCCAATCATGCAAACTCCGCCCATCGCGGGACGTTCTTAATCTCCCTCCATAAGCTAGCCCGCGGAGTAGCGAGGGAAATTGGGGGAAACGCGTGGACTACACTGTACAGTTTACTAAAAATGTGAAAATCTTTCTCTTCTTTTAAGACTCCATTTTAACTTTGTATGCTCTGAGAATAGCAGTATTTTGTCCCTCAAAATGTCTAGAATTCATTTTCGGTCAGGGGGGCGAGGCCTCCTACCCAGGCGTTGCCCTGGACCCACATGGGGGCTTGGGCGGCCACCTTGACCCCAGGCCTAATCGGTTACTTTTCCAAAATAATCCCTTGTTTGAAATCAAAATAACAACCCTGGATAAGATACTTCCTATGCAGTTACAACTACTTACATGTGATAAACACAAGGTGGCAGACAAATATATCTTGTTGTAAGAGAAAATGTATGGATACTTCCATATCTTGTCTTAGTTATCGTATTGAGCAGTCATTGATGGAGTAATTTAACTCAAAAATATTTAACTGTTTATTTAATTTCATATGATATATATTGTTAATATTCGTTGTTATTTGTCCAAAACAGATAATCTGTCTGGTCAAGTCTTCAACAATTGTTGTCCGTGATTTCAGGTAAGCACTTAAAGGCCATTGTGGCCATCTTGTTAATTACTTTACCCATTTTTACCATAGGGTGTGTCATGTACATTTCTTATGCTCTAAGGTCAAACTCAAAGGTCAAGGTCCTAATTGAAGGGCGGATGTAATTTCTGCTTTTTACTTTTATTTAAGATAAACTTTTCACACTTGTGTGTACTAATCATTGTTAATTAATGTAGCCCCACCCCCTGACAAGCATATAATTTGGGGCCACATGTCACATCCTGTGACATCACTTGTTCAATCTTGTGCAGAACAGGCATTTTTTTTATAAAATTTAGAATTCACTCATTAATTAAAACACCACTCCAGGAAGTAATACTTTTAAAAATAATTTTACTGTTTACTTTAGTTTACTAAAGAAAGTTTTGTCTTATGATAACATTAAGATTTCAGTTTTCAACTTGTGATTTAAGTGACATTTGCTACTGATACAGATCACAGGTTTAGCATAAATTATGCTCTGAAAGTCAGTATTTCTGTTTTGCCACTTTGAATTAATTGAATGTACATTTGAAAATTTTGTGGCAACTTTATTTGTTTTATTTTCAGGATTTGAAGATGAGCGATGACTGGGGAGCAATTGTAAATGACCAAGAAAAAAATCTTTTGCAACAGGTTTGTTATAAGTAGTGAATCATAAGTATAACAGTTATTCCAGGACTTTCATTTTTTTCTTTCCTGAATCAAAGCACTGCAGGCTCTGCAGTTGTTTGTTTTTGTGTTTTCTAAACCAAAGTGTGTTTGCATTTTAGTCAACACCACAGTGTGTTATATATTATATTATATATAAAATGAAACAAATTGCACCTTGGAACATCCTCATGTCAACAGTTCCAAATAATTATCCTAGTTGTCATCATCATCATATGTTTGCTTAGGACGTGAGACTGGTTAAAAACAATGTTCTTAAGGTTTTATTAAACAACAAAATGGTTAATTAGACAATGTCTACTCACTTCAAACAAAACTTATTTCCCTGTGCAGATGCTTTTTGAGTTGGAAACTATTTCTATCTCATAAAGAAATATTAAACAAATACAACAGTTTACACTTAAACTCAATTTGTATGTGATTTGGTGAATCATAGTACTTTATTGCTACAGCCAAAATTGTGTAGTAGCATTACATGTTTGCAAGCGCACAACTAAAAAATGTAAGGTTAAACCCTGATTCATTTATTTACTTTGTGAATACATTTACTTTAGGTTGTGGGATTGAAAATCCAGAGCCAGACAGGCGGCAATGCCTCCCGCACTGTGAGCAAAGAGAGTGAAGCAGGTGGCAGGGGAGATCATGCTGAGACCAAGGGGGAGGCAAGCACTGCGGGGGAGGAGGAGGAAAAATCAGGTATGGGGAAACATTGTGTGGGTGTCTACTATTGTAAACAATGTGTCTGTGTCAACTTTTGTAGAGAATGCAATGTGTCGGTGTCTACTATTGTAAACAATGTGTTGGTGTCAACTATTGTTAACAGTGTGTGGGTGTCTACTATTGTAAACAATGTGTCAGTGTCTACTATTGTAAACAATGTGCTGGTGTCTACTATTGTTAACAATCTGTCAGTGTCTTCTATTGTAAACAATGTGTGGGTGTCTACTATTGTAAACAATGTGTGGGTGTGTACTATTGTACACAATGTGTATGTGTATATTATTGTAAACAATGTGTCAGTGTCTACTATTGTAAACAATGTGTGGGTGTCTTCTTTTGTAAACAATGTATTGGTGTCTACTTTTGTAAACAATGATTTGGTGTCTACTATTGTAAACAATGTGTAGGTGTCTACCATTGTAAGCAATGTGTTGGTGTCAACTATTGTAAAAAATGTATGGGTGTCTACTTTTGTTAACAATGTGTAGTTGTCTAATATTGTAAACAATGTATTGGTGTCTACTATTGTATACAATGTATTGGTGTCTACTATTGTAAACAATGTATTGGTGTCTACTATTGTAAACAATGTATTTGGTGTCTACTATTGTAAACAATTTGTTGGTGTCTACTATTGTAAAAATGTGTTGGCCTCTACTATTGTAAACAATGTGTAAATGTCTACTATTGAAAACAATGTGTTAGTGTCTACTATTGTAAACAGTGTGTTTNGCGAAAATTCCCCCTGCTATGGGTAGCGACCCGCTTCCCCTAAAATGGATTGAGGGCCCTGGTCTACAATTGTAAACAATGTGTCAGTGTCTACTATTGAAAACAATGTGTTTGTGTCTTCTATTGTAAACAATGATTTGGTGTCTACTATTGTTAACAATGTGTCGGTGGTAACTATTGTAAACAATGTGTTGGTGTCTACTTTTGTAACAAAGTGTCGGTGGCAACTATTGTTAACAATGGATTGGTGTCTTCTATTGTGAACAATGTGTCGGTGTCTGCTATTGTAAACAATGTGTCAGTGTCTACTTTTGTTAACAATGTGTCGGTGTCAACTATTGTAAACAATGTGTCGGTGTCAACTTTTGTAAACAATGTGCCAGTGTCAACTATTGTAAACAATGTGTAGGTGTCAACTATTGTAAACAATGTGTCGGTGTCAACTATTGTAAACAATGTGCCAGTGTCAACTATTGTAAACAATGTGTCGGTGTCAACTATTGTAAACAATGTGTTGGTGTCTACTTTTGTTAACAATGTGTCTGTGTAGACGTTTGTTAACAATGTGTCTGTGTCGACTTTTGTTAACAATGTGTCGGTGTCAACTATTGTAAACAATGTGTCGGTGTAAACTTTTGTAAACAATGTGCCAGTGTCAACTATTGTAAACAATGTGTCAGTGTCAACTATTGTAAACAATGTGTCGGTGTCTACTTTTGTTAACAATGTGTCTGTTTCTACTATTGTAAACAATGTGTCAGTGTCAACTATTGTAACCAATGTGTCGGTGTCAACTATTGTAAACAATGTGTCGGTGTCAACTATTGTAAACAATGTGTCAGTGTCAACTATTGTAAACAATGTGTTGGTGTCAACTATTGTAAACAATGTGTTGGTGTCAACTATTGTAAACAATGTTCCAGTGTCAACTATTGTAAACAATGTGTCAGTGTCAACTATTGTAAACAATGTGTTGGTGTCTACTTTTGTTAACAATGTGTCTGTGTCGACTTTTGTTAACAATGTGTGGTTGTCTACTATTGTAAACAATGTGTCGGTGTCAACTATTGTAAACAATGTGTCAGTGTCTACTATTGTAAACAATGTGTCAGTGTCTACTATTGTAAACAATGGGTCGGTGTCAACTATTGTAAACAATGAATCAGTGTCTACTATTGTAAACAATGTGTCAGTGTCAACTATTGTAAACAATGTATTGGTGTCTACTATTGTAAACAATGTGTCGGCATCAACTATTGTAAACAATGTGTCGGTGTCAACTATTAGTAACAATGAATTGGTGTCTACTATTGTAAACAATGTGTTGGAGTCTTATTCTGGTAACATCTGTTTTCCAGTTTCCAAAGAAGACGAGTCGCTACTGCGGAAGTTGCTGCACTCCAAGCTGGTGTCAACGAAGGCTGATCTGGAGATCCTTCAGAAGGATCCCAACTCTCCACTCTACTCAGTGAAGACTTTTGAGGCTCTCCCATTGTGAGTCACACTCTTTGTTCCCACTCTACTCAGTGAAGACTTTGAGGCTCTTCCATTGTGAGTCACACTCTTTGTTCCCATTCTACTCAGTGAAGACTTTTGAGGCTCTCTCATTGTGAGTCCCACTCTTTGTTCCCATTCTACTCAGTGAAGACTTTTGAGGCTCTTCCATTGTGAGTCACAATCTTTGTTCCCATTCTACTCAGTGAAGACTTTTGAGGCTCTCTCATTGTGAGTCACACTCTTTGTTCCCACTCTACTCAGTGAAGACTTTTGAGGCTCCCCCATTGTGAGTCACACTCTTTGTTCCCATTTTACCCAGTGAAGACTTTTGAGGCTCTCCCATTGTGAGTCACACTCTTTGTTTCTTGCATTTTCGAACAGACAACAGTTTATTAGAATTTTTGAACATTTCAAATTTGAAAATAATGGAGTATTATGTTATTTGGCTCGGAAATCCTATGCATGTTTAATTCTTCATTATAAATCTTAAAATAATTATGCCCCCCTTCGAAGAAGAGGGGGTATATTGTTTTGCTGGATGAAGGTCGGTCTGTGTGTCTGTCGGTCTGTGTGTCTGTCGGTAGACCAGTTCGTTTCCGATCAATAACTTGTGAACAGATTGATCGATTGACTTTATGCTTCACATCTGCATTGGCCTTGGACAGAAGATGATCCCTATTGAAATTGGGGTCACTAGGTCAAAGGTCAAAGTCACTGTCACAATAAGTGTTAAAATCGTTTCCGATCAATAACTTGTCAACCAATTGATGGATTGACTTTTAACTTCACATGTGCATTGGCCTTGGACAGTAGATGACCCCTATTGAAATTGGGGTCATGTCAAAGGTCAAGGTCACTGTCACAATAAGTGTGAAAATCAAGGCCCTGTTTTGGGGCATATGTTTCCAACTGCGGAACTCTTGTTAACTATGTGTTCCTGTATGTTGTTGTTTCAGAAAGCCAGAACTACTCAAGGGTGTATATGACATGGGCTTCAATGCTCCATCCAAAATCCAGGAGACAGCTTTGCCAATTTTATTAGCAGACCCGTAAGTGTAGGGTCTAGTGGAGTTAACAAATCAACTAGCATTCGTTTATTTAATAAAATATAAACATATCTTTTTGTATTGTATAAAAGTGTAATATGTAAGCATATGCTTTATGAACTCTTGCGATGTTTATTTGTTAAGTAAAATGTGAGCAGATACTTTTGTATTGTATGCAATTAAAATATGTAAATATATCCAATGCAATCTTACACTTTTCTTATAGAAAGATTTCTTTTGTAATAAAGCTGGCTTGGTAGGATTTTAAGCTTGGCTGTTTTCGAAGAAAACCTGAGGTATTGTCATAGCCAGCTCGTCGTCTGCCGTCCGCGTCGTGCTTAAACCTTAACATTGGCTCTAAAATCAAAGTGCTTCTACCTACAACTTTGAAACTTCATATGTAGATGCACCTTGATGAGTTCTACATGCCACACACATTTTTGGGTCACTAGGTCAAAGGTAAAGGTCACTGTGCCCTCTAATATTCATTCAAAACTGCACCCACAGCCGAGCGTTGGCATCCGCTATGCGGTGCTCTTGTTTTAGAACATGTTGAGTGTGCTATGAATGTGACCTGATGTTTTTTCAGCCCCACCAACATGATTGCCCAGAGTCAGAGCGGTACAGGGAAAACTGCAGCCTTTGTGCTGACAATGCTGAGCAGAGTGGATCCTAGCCGCAATTACACTCAGGTAGGTACAGAGAAAACTGCAGCCTTTGTGCTGACAATGTTGAGCTGAGTGGATCCTAGCCTCAATTAGCCTCTGGTAGTACACTAGGACTGTAGAAGTTGTAAACTCGATAACAAGTTAGGCTTCCAACTTGTGGTGCGCTTAAAAAACACCTCAAAGTATAGTTGAAAAAGATACAAAAGGAAATGTGTTGTTTCTTTCAGTGCCTTTGCCTTGCGCCGACCTATGAACTGGCTTTACAGATCGGCTCTGTTACAGAAAAGATGGCCAAGAACATGCCAAATGTCAGGATCGGTTATGCTGTAAAAGGGGAAAGAAGTATGCCATTATATCAGTTTTGTAATTTACTTGTTTACAATCAATTAATTATAGTTTACAATTAATTATTTATCTGTTTATTTATTTGGTAAATGTTAACACGATCACTTCTTTATAAACTGTGCATTATAGTTACTGTGTTGTATAATTTTATATCTTTTTAGCTCCACTGGCCAAAGGCCTGCGGGGCTTATGTCATGGTCCTGTGTCCGTCGTGCGTGCGTGCATGCGTCCGTGCGTTAACTTTTCCTTTAATATCTTCTTCTCCTAAACTACTGGTCCAATTCTGATGAAATTTCTTAGGAATGTTCCCGGGGTGAACCTCTTTCAGATTTGTTCAAATTTTGCCCCTGGGGTCAAATTTGACCCTGCCCTGGGGTCACAAAATTGAACATATGCTTATATAGTGCCTATTTTGTGAAAACTTTAAAAATCTTCTTGTCCATTACCATTGGGCCTAGGGCTACACAATTTGGTATGTAGTGACATTGTATAGTCCTCTACTTAGTTTGTTCAAATTATGCCCCAGGGGTCAAATTTGACCCTGCCCTGGGGGTCACAAAATTGATTATATGCTTATATAGTGCCTATTTTGTGAAATCTTTAAAAATCTTCTTGTCCTTAACCATTAGGCATAAGGCTACCAAAATTAGTATGTAGTGACATCTAATAACTCTCTACCAAGTTTGTTCTAATTATGCCCCTTGGGTCAAATTTGACCCTGCCTGGGGGGTCACAAAATTAAACATACGCTTATATGGGGCCTATTTTGTGAAAACTTTTAAAATCTTCTTGTCCATAACCATTGGGATTAGGGCTACCAAATTTGGTATGAAGTGACATCTAATAGTCCTCTACCAAATTTGTTCAAATTATGCCCCTGGGGTCAACTTTGACCCTGCCCCGGGGGTAACAAGATTGAATAAACGCTTATAAAGCGCCTATTTTGTGAAATCTTTATGTCAAAAACCATTGGGCCTAGGGCTACCAAATTTGGTATGCAGTTATGTCTTAAAGTCCTCTACCAAGTTTGTTCAAATTATGCCCTTTGGGTAAATTTGACCCTGACCCGGGGGTCACAAAACTGAACATTATATACCCATATATCTTGCTTATTTTGTGAAAACTTTTGAAATATTCTTGTCCTTATATCTAAGACCTAGGGCTACCACATTTTGTATGTAGTGAGATATAGTAGTCCCTTACAAAGTTGGTTCAAATTATGCCCTTGGGGTTAAATTTGACCCAGCCCAGGGGGGTCACAAAAGGCCTTTATTTTAGTATTTGCACATGCTGAGAATATTTGTTTAAGCCTTTTTTTCAGCAGTGGAGCGATACAGGGCCATCATGGCCCTCTTGTTTTGGAAAATATTGCACTTTCAATGAGGATGAGCACAACTTCAAGTCATTTGCAGTTGTTTAAACAGTTCAGTTGAATAAACATGTATCAAATTTTCAACCCCAACAATTCTTGAAAATAAACAGCCATAGATAAATGAGCCATGGCAATTCACCCTTCAAGTCCTCTGGTGTATGTATAGTTGCCCGTGGTGAGCAGTCCACTGACCACATCCTGATAGGGACGCCAGGCACGGTGTGTGACTGGTGCCTCAAGTTGAAGAGCATTGACCCCAAGAAGCTGGTGGTGTTTGTACTGGATGAGGCGGATGTGATGATCGCTACCCAGGGCCACCAGGACCAGAGCATCCGAATACAGAGGTAGGACACACTCACTCAAGGGTGCTTGATACGACACTCTCACTCCGCTGGTGCATAATGGGAAAAGCTGTTGATTCTCTCAAAGTAGTGTTTGTGCATGAGAATGAGAGTATCATGCATTCATGTGTAATTTGAGCATCTTACGTGTCTTTGTATTATGGACACTGGGGTGATTACCAGTATATGATTCAGGGTCTTTGCTATAATCTTATTTTCTCAGATTGGTTAGACAATCCACCTTACCTCCTGTTTAATTAAGGTGATCTTGCATATGCAACAAAAGTATGTCATTAAAAAAATCACGGCTTTCAATGACATTTTGAACGTGAGCATTCAAATTTTGTATTGTTTCCCCCTTTTTGCATAGTATTGTGTACAACGACTCTCTTTTAATACCTGTGATATACTGGAGGTAAGGTGGATTGCCTATCCAGTTTGTTTTCTTATTATTACATAGTGATATAAAATTACACATCAATATAAATATATATAACCAATAGACATCTTAAAATCAAAAGTATAGTAAATATTTTTTCAATCTTTGTAACAGTCATTCATGTTTCCACTATCACACACTCAGCAAATTGATTATGCAGCTCATTAACAGTAAGCTGAGTATGAACCTGTACTTGGTCTAGTTACAGCATGGGAATTAAACCCATCAAATGTGAAAAAAATCTTTCATGTGTTAATAATGTGACCAAGCAGATTTTTATTTGAATCTTTGGATTCGATATTCTTAAATGTAAACTCTTGTGCTAGAAAATTATGTCATTTTACTATTGTAGAATGAAAAGCAACGTTGTTTTACATATATAACGGCCTCCCCCTGGGAGAATGGGATTTAATACATGTGCGTAAAGTGTCGTCCCAGATAAGCCTGTACATTCAGCACATCCTTATCAGGGACGACACTTTCTGCCTAAACTGGATTTTTGCTAAGAAGAGAGTCCTTTAAACGAAAAGAAACATTAAAGTGGAATGTGCCGTCCCTGATTAGCATGTGCAGACCGTTCAGACGTTACTTTATGCACAAGCATTATGCCCAGTTGTCCCATTACACGACTCATATATGAATACTGTGTTATGTGTTCAGACATACTGTGTTATGTGTTCAGACAGCTGTCCAAGGGCTGTGTTATGTGTTCAGACAGCTGTCCAAGGGCTCATATATGAATACTGTGTTATGTGTTCAGACAGCTGTCCAAGGGCTGTGTTATGTGTTCAGACAGCTGTCCAAGGGCTGTGTTATGTGTTCAGACATACTGTGTTATGTGTTCAGACAGCTGTCCAAGGGCTCATACATGGATACTGTGTTATGTGTTCAGACAGCTGTCCAAGGGCTGTGTTATGTGTTCAGACAGCTGTCCAAGGGCTGCCAGATGCTGCTGTTCTCAGCCACGTACGAGGATGACGTGATGAAGTTTGCGCAGGCTATGATCCCCAACAACCCGGTGGTGATCAAGCTGCGCCGCGAGGAGGAGAGCCTGGACAACATCCGCCAGTTCTACGTGCAGTGTACTGACCAGGAGGCCAAGTTCCAGGCCCTGTCCAACATCTACGGCGCCATGTCCATTGGCCAGTCCATGATCTTCTGTGCTGTAAGTATGCTCAGTCACATAATGGGCTTCATAGTTCAGTCAATATTAGGCTCTTCTTAGAAGCAAGTGTGTTTAATTATAACACAAACCTCACAACGTCTGCACATAATTGTTTTATCTGCATGTCTCAGGTGAGCTACCTGGGGCCTTTAGGCCCTCTTGTTTAATATTCAAATATTTGCTCCAATCCCTACAAAACAAGATACAATACATGATATTATAATCACATCATTTAGTTTATAGAATAAACAATTCTGAACACTCATTAGAAGCAAACTTGTGGTTGCTTAACTCAGAATCCTAAGTGCATGAGACATTTAGAAAGCTCTTCCATTAATTAATCCATTTTAAACACGTTAGGTATGTATTGCGTTGCAAATGCTATTATCTTATCTGTAATATCATGTTTAAGACTCGAAGAACAGCCCATTGGTTATCAGAGAAGATGACTAAAGATGGCCATGCAGTGGCATTGCTGTCTGGTGACCTTGACATTGCCCAGCGAGCGGCCATCATAAACAGATTCCGGGAGGGAAAGGAGAAAGTCCTTATCACAACCAACGTGTCAGCCAGAGGTAGGAACGCTTTGTGTCATAGAAAACAATTTATCACAACCACTTTAAAGGTTAGAGGTACATGTAGGGACGCTTCGTGCCATAGTAGAACATTAATCACAACCAATATATAGGTTAGAGGTAGGGATGCTGTGTGTCTAAGTATAGACAATATTGATTGTATATAGTTAATGTCAAGGGAATAATTAAGATTGATTTCAGTTTCACATTCTTTGTTTTATGTATAGATTATGATCTTAACAATGTTAGTTAGATTTCTGATGTTTTGTTAGTGTACAGACAAATGTTAATACATGTATACTGAGATGTCAATTATAAGGATTTTTATTTCATTATCGTGGGCTCATGATAACATATTATGTGTTTTCATTTTATGCGTGCGTCCGTGCGTGCATTTGACTTTTTCTTGTTTACGCGATAAACTCCACAGTTTTCATCCGATTCTTTTCAAACTTGTTCAGTGTCTTTATATTAATGAGGACTCGAACCCTATTGAAAATGGGTTACATCAGAGTAAAAAGTCCAGAATTATCTCCCCTTGAATTTGTATTGGTGGTATGTTGTTAAACATTTCAGCCAGTAGAGCGATTCAGGCCCTCATGGGCCTCTTGTTTAAGGGTGTGCTGTGTTATGTTTGCTGAGTATGATAATGATATAAATTATAAATGTATACATGTTTGCCTCCTTTCTCGGACCCTGTGTGCACTGAAAGGAACATATACTGATGTTGATTACAGGTATTGACGTGGAGATGGTGACAGTTGTGGTGAACTTTGACATGCCAATCCTGCAAGAGTCGCGACTGGCAGACTGTGAGACCTATCTCCACCGTATTGGACGCACTGGAAGGTTTGGCAAGAAGGGACTGGCAATCAACATGATAGACGGCAACAAGTCACAGCAGGTCATGAAGGCAATAGAGAAACATTTCAGTGAGTATTGTTCGCAACTCAGATAAACATACTGCTTCATAGGACTGCAACAATGTAGCAATACCATATTGCTATATGTATTAAATACAATTAATACATTTTGAAAAGAACTAGAACACTGGTTGTATACATGTTTAATTAATGTTTGCCATCTTAGACAACTAAATTTGTGGAGAAAAAAGCCTGATTAATCATGTTGGGGTGTTCAAATTTCATATATAACTTACTGTGGTATTGTTACCATCTTTATTATAAGTGTTCATTGTAAAAGCCCACTAATGTGACTGTGTGTTGTAATTTTAGATCGTGCCATCCACCACCTAGACGCTGATGATATCGAAGCCCTCGAGAAGATCAGCACCTGAGCAGCCTGGTCTCAGCCTGGTCTCATATTGCTAGGAACAATTGTCATGTACCTTGTACTGTACTGGTAATGCAGTAACAAACATTGGGCATCAATATGAAACAGAGACGAAAATAATCACAAACATAAGTTAAGCCAAACAGCTCAATAACTGATTTTCATGAACAGCCAATATTGCTCATGTTATTATACAAAGTTCCATAGTTCAATGGATGATTATGACGCTATTTACAGCAACCTGTGAGAAATTATTTTCTAGCTTAATAAACATTAACCTAAAATGCAACACATGCATATAGTAATTCGTATTTGTCATTTGTTGAGGGTTCTTTTGATAAGTTATATGTTTGAATATTCTTTCAGAGACATATGTTTGTAAAATGATGCATAATAATGCAAGTATTGTATAATTATTGTCAGTTATATGTGTTTAAGTCAGAAGCCATTGCTAGCTGTTGATAACAAGTAATGTTATTAATTAATTAAATTACCCACTTAATTCTTTTGTGAGTTTTTAAATAAATTTTTAGTTTGAATTGTTAAACATTCAGTTTATTTTTATTGCACTTGTTTAACTTGTGTATATGTGTGAGCTTTTACATGGGTGTAAAATTGTAATAATGATCATTTTGTATATATCATTGCTAGGTCATTACTTTTTATTTATCAATATTACATAAATTGTTAAAACAATACTCTTGAAATGTATGCCCCGGAAGTAGGGCATATAGTAGCCGCACCGACCTTCTGTGGGGGCTAGGTGGCTCCGTCCGCCCGGATTTCGTGTCGTTGTAAAAGTTGACTGCCTTCGGAGGATGTTAATATTAATTCGGATTATTACTCTCCATAACAATAAGATTTGTAGCAAAAAAAATTCATGCTCCTCTGTGAAATGTCAAGGTCACAATTTAAAGTCAAACTTCATACATTTTAGTTTCTGCTCTGTAAATTTCACTTGCCTGGAAAAACTTTAATATGACTTTTTGTATTATTTGGATTATTATTTCCCATGACCAGACAATGTGCATCATACAACTACCATGTTCCTCTTTGAAAGGTTAAGGTCACAATTCAAGGTCAAAGAATGTGGATTATTGTTCTTGTAACATTCTAATTTCTCAGAGTATGTTAATATGTCTTTGGATTTTTAATCCCCAACAGCAAATAGTGTGTCTTTTATCATTCTTATCGCTCCCGATTGAAGGGTCAAGGTCTTACATCAAGGACACATGTTGATCACCTAAATTTCCGTTTTGTGACTTTTAATGCCTAGAAGGAATCTAGGTATTATTATTTTTTTATTATGTCCCTCAGTCTATACTGGGGGACATATTGTTTTTGCCCTGTCTGTTGGTTTGTTGGTTTGTTTGCACAAACTTAAACATTTGGTCATAACTTTTGCAATATTGAAGATAGCAATTTGATATTTGGCATGCATGTGTATCTCATGGAGCTGCACATTTTGAGTGGTGAAAGGTCAAGGTCATCCTTCAAGGTCAAAGGTCAAATATATGGGTCAAAATCGCTCAAGAGGGGACATAGTGTTTCACAAACACATCTTGTTAATATTGCCATGATGACCATAGGAGGTTTATGTACAGCTCTTATGATTCTGACAAAAATTCAAGGTTACAGTTCAAGGTCAGAGGCCATGCATTTTCATTTTTTGATTTAAATTGTGAAATATCTACTTTTCAACACTTTTGTACTCTGTTGTATATTGGAGTCACTCTACCGGTCAGGATGTTTGTCCGCATTGAATATATGCTATTGTTAAATGATATATTTGTCAACAACAAAAATAGTTCTTTGGCGTCTTTAGCCAATGAAAAGACATTTGTGTTGTGGTTAAATCTCATCTCATTATCAAAGCTAGTATATATTATGATCTTATTACTTTCTTTCAAAACAGATAAAACGTTGATGAATCAAACACTACAATCAAAGTTCAGAAAAAGTAGTAACAGAAAATAAAACGAAAGAAAAGTTTTTATTCAATTGCAAATAATTTGCTGCTGTACAGCAGAAATCGCCTTCATGTACATAAGACATGTGCTCTGTTCAGAAATCACCATAAGTCTGTGCAGCTTTGTTCATATCACTCATAGCTTCTACAGCAAAATAGTTGTAAACGTGTCGGTATTGGCGGTAACTTGATCGTTGTTAATGTCACTGAAGTAAACACTATTTGATTGATGCACGGACCTATATGTTTGTGTTTGTCCCTGATTGATATAAAAATATTGTTAATTAACTTTCTTTAACATTCCTCGGTCCTATCCATTTGTTGGTTTAAGATTGCTAGGATGTAGTGTTGACATTTAATTGGTGTATGCTCAATTTTAATGAAGTGTTCGCTTGGGGTTATAATCGAATGTCATTGGCAACTGGTACATGTATTCCTTATTACAAAGTAGACTGGACTATGATAAACGTTTGCATTTCAAAAATTAAGTCTAAACGATTAAAGAGGTGTCTGAATAAAATTTGACAGATATATGTACATTTCTTTAAATTGGTTTTAATAAACTTTATAAATTAGTAATATTAATCGTGTTTATTTATCAGATTGGAATGTGTTGTTTTTGTTATTGAGGCAGTACTTTGTAGTGCATGTACATGGTGAATGTCAGTCAATATAATTTAGTCTATGTCATAGTCTATGTCATTTTGGCCAGATTACAGACAGTCGTGATTCCGAGTCATAGTAAAACTCTGGATCTGGAAAGATTTATTGCGTAAATCAGTATCTTACCGAGGTTCAGGAGATAGTCGACGTAGCACGATTGTTATAGTACGTGCAGGTTCATCTATGGGCGTTGTCATGTGTCCGTGATTGGTCGATGGCCTTGACATTCCAGGCAGAGTACATTCGAGCGCTGACCAAGTGTTTTATTAGACAATGGCTTCAGAACAAGATCTGGAAAAATACTACATTAAAAAGGGGGGTTGAACTTGAATGATTTAAAAAAAATCCAATAACAACAGTACCAGTACATTTTTTAGAAACCACTAAATGACAACGTCATTAAACACTAAATGAATGCCAGGCACGAAGTACATCATAATCATAATGGTAAATACATGTTGGTGGCGCGAAACCCATATCTCGTAATAATTGTGAAACTTAGCCACTTACAATAACGTTTCTTTTTTCCCCGTTCAATATCTTTTATATTCCTCGTGAATATGTGTGTGTGTGCGTCTAGGGCATCCCACTCCAGACCGTATAGTTAACAAATATTATATGCATATTACAAAGCAAACTTTACATTTTAACAATATTAGTTTTTACATTTCAATATAAACAATATTTGTCAAATATTTCACAATGACTTGACTTCTTAAGTCGCTTATCACAACTACTGAAAAAAGGAAACAATAACGTTTCTGCTCATACGCTTTCTCACAACAAAGATCTGTCAATAAACATAGATCTTTGTTCACAACTGGACCATTAATTGGCTTTCCTGTGTTAGATATTGTTTGCCAATCCGTTTCTCTGTAAATCGTCTTGTTGAAGTACCCGTGACACTGGTTTACATTTATGGCTTTTTCATGGTAGGCACTGGCAGCATCTGTGCATAATTGAGCCTTGCTCTGTGAAAGGGGGTTTAATTAATGTGCGTAAAGTGTCGTCCCAGATAAGCCTGTGCAGTCCGCACAGGCTAATCAGGGACGACACTTTCCGCCTAAACTTTATTTTCGTCAAGAACCGTCTTCCTTTACAGTAAACTAAAAATACAATTAAAGCGCAAAGTTTCGTCCATGATTAGCCTGTGCGGACTGCACAGGCTAATCTGGGACGACACTTAACGCACATGCATTAAAACCCCTTTTCTCAGAGTGCGTTTTATATGTATATTTTGACTCGACCAGAAATCTGATGTTTAACTGCTTTGCACATTATGCTGACATCGCATTTTGTAACTGAAAAAAAAAATTGTTTAGAGGAAGTCACTTTGAAACAAAAAACAAGTTAAGGCGCAAAGTGTTGTCCCTGTATAGCCTGTGCGAACTGCACATGCTAATCTGGCACGACACTTCACGCACATGCATTAAGCCCAGTTTTCCCAGACAGAGGCTCAAATGATCGTAACACGGAAGAGATACTTGCATAACAGGTTTATTGCAAGACTTCTTGTCCATTTCAAAATGAGCTTTGCACGAAACGTTCAACTCGTATGTAATCGGAATACCACACACTGTCATTTTTTATAAACACAAAGCCAGTTCGAATGGAATTGCCGGATGGTCTGGCACATGGTTCGGAGCAATGCGAGAGCCACCATTTTTAATTGCATGTAAATTTGCAATAGTCATTTAAATTTTAATTGTCAATATACTGTGTTATACAATTATTATTTGAGCGTTGATTGAATAACATCTTCCGTGATAATGTTATTCACATTTAAATTCAGAAAGAGGTGCGATAACGTGAATGCCTTCCCAGAAGATATCTTCCGAGTCGTACTTGATACTTGATCTACAGAGTCGTCAACAATAGGATAATTATGCATATTTTAACATATCACATATCTATTTTACCAACATTTTATTGATAGATAATTGAACATGCACGTCTTTACAGAGATACTGAACATTGTCTTTCACGAATTATGTCAACAAATTTATCACATGAATGTTCACCGGGAATTTATCTTCGTAGTGAAGTGTTTTTTTTTCTGTTTTTACTTTTTAGTAATCTCTATTGATCTCCGAAAATCTCCCACTTGTTCATAAAAAAGCAAAAAAACATCTATACTGTAAACAGGTAAAGAGCTGGTGTTGACCAATATCATGACAGATAGACGCGTTATATGGTTGGATATTGTTTGTCGCAGTTTTAATTATAACTTTACTCAGTCATCTGGCCGTGCCGGTGGTCAGTTTACTGACGGGTTTAGCCGATGTAAGTCGTTGACCCATAGTTCAGTTATCGATTGGCCAATAAACCAGACAGTTTACATACTAAATACATGACGCAAGTGTTTGAGCTCAGTGTTTTCTGAAAACATGACGTGTTGTCGGACAAACATGTCGACGGACATTCTTTCTTGTTTCCGGGATATCAAAGTTGGTTCGTGATTAAATATAGTCCGTGAGCACAACGTGCTCGTGGTTAGCCTTTGGGGATATCATGATTTCCGTCGTCCGTCTGTACATGCGTCTATCCGTCAAATTTTCCTTCAAACGACATATCCTTCTTAAATGATTTTTTAGGCCATGGGGCAGAAGCAGGTATCTTTTATAACAAAAACTCCAACACTCTTTTCCCCTAAACTGCAAGGCCAAAGGCTTTAGTATTTGGCCTTAACATCGTATTTTGGTCCTCTAAAAAGTTTTTTCAAGTTGTGCCCCAGAGGTCAAAAGAGTTTCACCAGTTTTTCATTAACATATATCGTCTTGTCTGTCATATTTTTAACATGGACATATAGCAAAAAAAAACTTTTAAAGCTCTCGAATATTAAACCACTAAGCTACAGTTGATAATGTGTGCGTTTACGATTCCCACGGTCCTCTTTATCAATTAAATTGAAACAGAGAGTTTCTTTTCTGAAGTCGGATATTTAAGATTGAGTGCTTTCATATAAAAATGATAATTTATGCATGTACTCACATGTTATTTAAAGGACTAGATTTTATTAAGACGGTAAAAAACGAGGATGTGCAATCATCATTTTCTATTAAAAATGAATGATTTTGCATTTATTAATAACAACAAAACATGAAAATTGCACAAATATAACTAAACTTATATCCCGTCAATACGGTTAACAAACAATAAATACACGGTTAACAAACAATAAATACACGCATAGTACCATTATAAAAACATTCAATACCAATACATGTACAATCATTTTAATAGAGAAAGCCTTCAAAGTTGAACTCAGTACAAAAACAGCATAATCAATGATGAGGTCACCGGATAGTTTTGTTTTCCAACACATCGCTACGGGTTATCCCGGAGATTCCTTGCACAGCGCCTTTAGTAATTTGCTGAATTCTGCTTTCCAATCCCAAAATTAATCCGATAGAGCAGGTCGTACAGGGAACATCGTCAGTGAATGAATACAAGAAGTTGTCACGCTTCTAAAATAACCATCCATCTAATCGAAATCATCCGTTCCGCTTTAATTTATAGAAGCTAATGCCGGTATTTCCCGTCAACCTGTGTTTGGATTCGAGGTAGTTCAGAGTCACACAAATGTTTAAATAAAACGTTAAAGAAAGATCTTTTACTTCTGTACATTTATATTTCCGCTGAGATATTTATTTAAAAAAAATAAAAATAGTATTGTAGCCGTGGTCAACTGCTGCCGTTACACCCGGAAAGGCCTATATGAAAACACGCGGGAAACTGTAGCGGGCAGGCAGACATATGTGTTTCTAGTGCCTGACGCATCTCGTCCCTTTCCTTTCGCACCTGGGTCAGTTCGGCCCTCAATTCCGTGTGCGCACGTTCCAGTCTTTGGCACTCCTGCAAAGCCAGCACAAACCAATACATATAGCATATAGGAGCGTCCGTTTACCAAAAAGTGTACATGGGTTTCCAACCACCAATTTACGTGAATGAGGAATAAGTACGCATGAGCTACAAAGATAACACAAAGATATCGTCACCCGAAGCGTTTCATGAATTCTATAGTTTCAAAGCACGGCAGAAATTACATTTTAAGCGTACTTAATGGACTTAAAGGTTCAAATGCTGACGTAATGACAATTTTCCAAAATTGTGTCACAGAATAAACCACTACAACGCATTAGAGTGAAATAAAACTCGGGACGCAGACACCACCTGAAATTTATTATTCATTTAAAAAAAAGTAATCAGCATAAAATTTAAATACAAACATTTTCGTGTTAAGTTTTCTTCTCTGTATATTTAATGTATTTTATAGCACAAACTGAAACTGTGTGATAAAGTGTTTGTCTTTGGGATTGTGAATTACGCTGTTTTATCTATAAATATACACCATGTACGTAAATTGTAGGTGTTCCATCTGTTGGCCAGAGGTAAAGTTAGACAATCCAATCTCTTTACAAGATAACTATGAACATACATATTATTTACGTATTGTTCATATATAGAAAATTGTGTCATTATCAGTTTTACTGTGTCACATATCAAGCGGGTTTATAATTGTCGGTTACATATCCATTGAATACAATATCTGTCCTGACTAGTACCGAGTACAATGTAAGAAAGACGACCAGGAAGGACACTGCCAATGCTCCAGATGTAAACTAGTTCCTGGACGAACACAACTGAGGGCCGTTAAATACCTAGCTAGTGATATACGTTATCCTATTACACGTCATTTATAGGCGAAATGAACGCAACGCACCTTTGTTGTGACGCAAACAGAGGCAATATTAAGGTTGGAAAATACATGAAATCGGCTTGAAAATATTGATTGATATTAGGTACTTTTACTTTCAGATTTGCGTTCAACGGCGTTTTGATCGCATTTCGTAAAATTGCCAAAAATAGGAAAGGCTTGAGTTCAATGACCGACCTTCTGTAGTGAGCTGGTCTGGTTTTTCTGTCTATCCCGGAAGCGCCTGGCTGCCATGCGGTTTTGGACTCTCCGCTTGTCCACTTTCTCTTCCTCTTCCGGTGTTAACTGAAACAGACGACATTGAAACCAAAAATTATCACCAACAGCATGGCGCCAATAGACAGGCGCGGAACAAACCAGAAGTCAGAATTATGCGGGGACACGACACAAGGAACGGGGAGTGGAATGTACAAGAAAATGTAAATGGACTACCCAACTTCCTCAAACAAATAAAACAATAAAATGTGACCTTAATTTTTCTTAGTTTAATATATTTTGAAAACTCTAACTCGATATTGCTCCTATATTAAACATTGATGAGCAATATTTCTTCCACCAGTCTTAAACTAATAAGACTCAATTTCACAACAAAATGTTCGATAAAAAATATATATATGTATTATTTATCAGCGCGGGTTATACGTGGACTTTTTAAAAGAAATTTATGACAGTAAATCCACTACGGCTCACTGGAACAGTTTCTGACGACAATTTTATGCTTTGAAAACTGATTCACCAGAACAAATTATAAAAGTCTGCAAATTATAATTGAGTCATTGTCAAATATGTTAATATCCACTTATTTTTTTTGACTAAATATATATTTCGACATTGATAATATTTAACGTTTGAATGACTTTTGTTATTGAAACATATTTAAATATTCATATACATGTACATGCATATATATATTATAAAAAATACAATTTCTACATAAAATAAATTGAAACTATTAGTTTTGAGCAGACGTTGGCGGTTTTGTCTTTCTATATATAAAACTCACACACAAACAAAAACAAACAAACAAACAAAAAACACATTTTTACCTGGTATGACTGCGGTTCGGTGAATTCCACTTTCAATTCACCCTTACACTCCTTCAAACGTTTGGACTGAATGACGTACTTAAGCTCCTCCTTGACACACGGCGACAATCCAGTGTCCAGACAGGGGACGCGTGTTTCCTCCGCTGGGTCGCTTTGCTCCAGGAAGTCTAGCGCATTAACTCCGGTTGCACCGGTGACGGCTGAGCCGTAGCCGGAATGAGTGTAGCCGGACCGGTCCCCGTCTGCGTCAGCATTATAACCGGTTCCGGTCCAAACCGCGTCGTCTGGGGCCGCCGTGCTGCGGGCCGATTGCTTGGAGAAATCCATGAAGTCGCCGGAAGCGTCCAACACTACTCCGCTCAAGAACGTTGGCACTACCGGCGTTGGTCTTTCTTCTTCCATCGTCAAGAATACGTTCAACCTGGGATTCAGCTGGTACAGCATGGTCTGTCTGTACCATACACACAAAGTTAACTGTCAGAATGTGCTATCAGTTTCTGTATATTTTCATTACATATTCTCAGAAATGACATGATTTTTTCGAAAAACACAATTCAGGTGCATACAACCCTTAACTTGAATTGTTTGTACAATTTTATTTCCTGTGATCAATTGATTAGAATTTACGAAAAACAACCGTACTGCATACTCTTTAAAATAAACACAAATCTAAAAAAAAGTAAAGCCTTCAGTATTTAACTACAGTATTTCTATTTTATTTATTTTAGAAAAGTTTGGAATTCAAGTATCATAACCATGCACGTACGAGCTTTAAGTGTTATTTATAAACAGATGTCCGATATTGAACTCCATTCATTTCACCAGATAGTAAAATTGCTTATATATAAGTTGTTCACGTAATATCTTAAAATAGATGTACATTATTAGTAACATTACAGTGAACGAGGTTTTCCAAAATGGACCGAATGCGTCTGGACATGACTCCGGTAGTGTAGGTGTTGACATGGTGTAGAATACTGTACTAGATGATGATCAGCAAGCAATTCCTAGGCATTACTATTATGTCAAATCTTGAAGTTAAATACATAAACCTGTCACAAATCCCGGCGAAATAATCGAAAACTGCTTGTGAGTCCACCATACTTGATACCAGTATTTTTTCTCGCTTACACCTCACCAGTAAGTCCAGTGCGATCAACCCTATGATAATGATGATGATGATGCTGCTGCTGCTGCTGATGAAAATGCTGATGATGATAATGCTGATGATGCTGCTGCTGCTGATGATGATGTTGATTATGATGCTAATGATGATGATGCTGCTGATGATGCTGCTGATGATGATGATGCTGATGGTGCTGATGATGGTGATGATGATAATGATGATGCTGCTGCTGATGATGATAATGATGATGGTGGTGGTGATGATGCTGCTGCTGCTGCTGCTGATGATGATGATGATGATGATGCTGCTGATGATTTCATTAAAGAGTTAAACAATGAACGAACCATCGCAGTAAAACAATGTTGCATATCAAACAATACGTAGTTGTTTTAAATCTACCAGTAGACGTGCGTTTTCTTTCATGGCATTTCTTTATATAAATTTTCTAAACATTCACTTAGAGCATGCTTATACTGATTATAGGTTTCACTTTAAACATGTTCAAGTTAAAAAATAACGAATTAAATTTGAAATACCGGTAAACGACAATTAATAAGCTCTCCATACAATAATACCAATTTCATTCAATGATGATGCTTTTGAACCGTCCAGATAAAAGACCGGAAAGCAGATACCCAGCTATTCGTCCCCATTGAAAGTTTTAACCTATTTCGACCCCTCCGCGGGTCTCATCAGGTGGTGGCCCACTGAGTCACGTGACACAGTGGACAGATTTCCCCACGATAGGTTTTTTTTTTTCATTCATTTTGTAGCTGCATTCTTCATATTTTAAGTGTTGATTTAACTCTTAAATTTCAGAAGTGGATGTAAAAGTATATTTTTTCAGTATATGGAGCGTTTATTACGGGAAGAAAACAGGCTGGAATGAGAATTTACGTTTCTTTGGCAGAGTTGTCTCGCTCTTTGGAGCTGCTCGCTTAGAGATTAGTCTGACTGGCTGTTGACGTTTGCAGTATGTTTCCAGTAGAATGGTTACAGGTGAACTTATCTTATCAAGGTCAAATGTAACTGGTTCACAAGCGAACTTCCTTTTCTTTTCATGATACTCAGAAAAGCTTATATTCGTTATATCTCGCTTCCTTGAGCTTTCATCTGTACTGTAGCCATAGTTACTGTTATTGCTGTCTGTAGAATCCAATGATTCGCGGCTGGAACTTTCAACAATATCTTCAAGAAGATCTTTAGCTTGAGATGCCTCGTTTGAGAAAGTTATCTTTGCTTGGTTGATTGATGGAAACAGATCGGAAACATAAGCATTGATTTGTGTTGGTATTTTCGCAATTTGAGCATCGTTGATACTATCATCCAATAACGGGATGTCATTCTCTTTAAGAATTTCACCGATCTCATTAATTATAGCGTCAAATGGCATGTCTTTGTACACGCTTGGTTTCGCTTTGTTCTCGATGAGAATCGCATCAACTGTTTTCAGGAATTCATCCAGCTCTTTCAGCTGTTTGCAAACGTACTCTCCAAGATTGTCTACATTTGTTTGTTTGGAATCATTGTTTGCTGCTCCTGGATTGTTTATCCTGTCTATCTCTTTTTCGACAGTGGTATTTATGCGCTTCAAACTGTCGCTTTTATTAGCGCTAAGAGCTTTATTGCGCATCGCTTTATCGCATTGTTCAGGAGCATTTGTTTCGTTTGGTCTGTGATCAGCCTCAAGTGTGGTTATTTTATGCGGGTTTACCAAACCCCTTGCGACCAAGTCAGTACGAACTCCCATTGGCAAATACCTTTTCTTTTCTAGGAATCTCAGTTTCGGTTTAAAGAAGGTTTCCCACGTTTTCTTGACATGACTTTGCCCGTTGCTTTTAGGTCGAGGAACGGAAATTCCGTTTTTCTGAACTGGGCCAGCGTCAGAAACGCCGGTGTATCCAACTGGATAGCAGGTGATGTTTCCTCTGTAGGAAAACGAAGTATATAAAACCATTTTGTAAGATAGCTTGGAAATGTGTGTTGCTCGCTCGACAGCTTGCGCTAGAATGACGTTGTTTCTATGTCGCTATTTGGCGTTTGGCATATATTACATGACTCAGATTGTGATGTCACGACGTCGTTAACTATACGTGGAGAGCGTCCATACAGAAAATAGCTTGATACAACTAAACACAATAATAAACAGTATACGTACGTAAAATGTTTGGTGCAATTTAATTATTCTCCTTAATATGAAAATATAAGTTTTGCTAAACACTTACAAAATTGCGAACATGAAAAAGAGATGATTCAAAACACATCGTTTACAATATGCCTTATATATAAATTATGATTCTAGAAATATTACTTACCTTGTAAGGGATTCATCCCTTGGTTTGAATTATGGCTTAAAAATAAATCAATTCTTTTGTTAGTGCAAAGTATTTGTCTTTAGGTATTAATGTGCTAGTACTGAGCATATTATTTCATTCGTTAAGGGTGTCATATGTAAGCTTTCAACATTAGCTATTGCAATTTGCATTAACAATCGGTTAGGTCACAGATAGTCACAATTTATGGGAAATGATTTTAATAGACTGACACAATTTTAAGTGCAAATCGGTCCAACTATTTACCATTTACCTAATATATTACTACATGCTTTGAAAGAATTAAGATGCAACTGAATTCTGAATCTTCAACAAACGTTTTGATTATTGTTTTAAATAAAATGGTGGCTAAGTTCGACAACATGCCAATTCGAACCAAGATCTATAAAGAAAATGATTTCTTATAGATCTTTGGCTATTGTGATCGCCCTAAGACACATTGCCCTTTACTCTATACAAAACAAAATGAGAATTTTGCAATTTCCACTTTCGAAATCTTCGAATATTTGTTGAAATATAAGCAATGCAAAAATTGATAACCAACCGATTCGCACCAGACACTTCCGAGTTATTGCCTTTGTATGTGCAACAAAATGCGCAATTCTCTGTTTCCGCTCTTTTACTCATACAGTTTTCATCGAATCTTCACCAAGCACCAGGGACTTCAAAGATCTAAAAAGGGGTTTGACAGTTAAAGGAGGCAATGTTTGATAACGAGGCAAAGCCCTCTAAGCACGTCAGAGTTATTGCCCCTTGTCTCTAAAAGAAATGCACGATTCGGGAAAAGCATAAATAATAAGCTGACTGTCGATGTACTGTTATGTATTTAGTTGTGGAGAGTTTGTTGGTATGTTCGAAGTTCTTTTCAGATTTTGATATGGTAAACATCAAAATAAATCGTCAGTATTATAGCTATTCGCCGTTTCCGCTCTCTTAACACATTTAGTGTTTTGCTCACCTGAAGTACTCATGGTGAGCTTCTGCAAAGATCTATACAGATCATGTTTTCTTATAGATCTTTGGCTATTGTGATCACCCTATGACCGGCGTCCGTCGGTGTCCGTCATGCGTCGTAAACTATAGCACTCTAGAGGCCACATGTTTATCCAGTCTTGTAGTGAATCTGTCAGAATGTTTATCTTTAATATATCTAGACCGACTTCAATGCTGGGTCACTTGCGTCTAAAAACTATGTCACCAGGAAAACAAACAGAAAAATAACTTTTACCACTCCAGAGGTGACATTTATGGCTCAACTTCATGAAGCGAGATCAGAATGTTTATTTTTACAATATCTCGAACGAGTAGAATACATCTGGAATACATGCGACCTATGACTAGGTCCCCCGGTCGAATCTTGTTGCAGCTCTCATTTACGACTCAATCTTGCTGAAAACAGAGCTGGACGGAGCACAGTGAAACATATCTTCAAATGCAGAGTCATCATTGACAAAACACCTGCAACACCAACGTGAGCTCTTTCACAACTTCATTGACTTTAAGAAAGCTTTCGACCGCGTGTGGCGTGATGGCCTACGGAATGTAATGAGAGGATTCAACATTGACGAAGGGCTGGTGAAAGTCATTCAAGAACTTAACGGAAACGCCAGCAGCGTAGTACTTCTCAACGGACAGCAGGGGGACTTCTTCAGGACATCAGTGAGCGTCCGTCAGGGATGTCTGCTCTCTCCAGTCCTGTTCAACATATTCATTGAGAAGATAATGCAGGAGACTCTCCATGACCACAACACCTCCATCGGTGGAAGACCTATATCCAACTTGAGATTCGCTGATGACATTGAGCCCATGGGTGGCACCAGAAGTGAACTTCAAGAGCTCAACAACAAACTCTATGAAAAAGCAGCAGCATACGGGATGGAGGTCAGCACGGAAAAGTCCAAGATCATGGTGACCAGCACGACCAACACCAGTGCAGACATCACCATGTACGGCGAGAAGCTAGAAGAAGTTACCAGCCTCAACAACTTGGGCGCAACCATGTCCAAGGATGGAACCAGTTCCACTGAGGTCCAAATAAGAATTGCCATGGCGACCGCAGCGATGGCCATACTGAGCAGGTTGTGGACAAGCAGTTCCATCAGCTTCCCCACCAAGAACAGACTCTACAAGCCCCTCGTAGTTTCCATCCTACTCGACGGCTGCGAGACCTAGACGCTTCACGTGGACACAGCGCAGGATACAGGCATTTTACCATAAATGCATCCGAAAACTGCTCCGCATCTCCTTCACGGGGCACAAGACCAACGAGTACGTCCGAAACATGACTGTAATACTTGTCGGTCAACAGCTGCCCTACTGGCGAGCGTCAAACGACGAAAGCTGGCTTGGTTTGAACACGTCACCAGGCACGACTCTCTGTGCAAGACTGTTCTCCAGGGCACGTTAGAGGGAGGCAGACGTCGAGGCCGTCAGAGAAAAAACTGGATGGACAATGTAAAAGAGTCGACATCCCTTCCCATGGATGAATTACTCTCAGCAGCACACAACAGACCTAACTGGAGGAGGGTTTCTGTATCGTCGTCCCTCATTTTCCCCCACGGCCAAACCGGTCAAGGGATTGATGATGATGATGTGGTCCACTTGTTCAATTTAATGGAAACAGTACGTTTCTATTCTGGTAGAAGTCGGGTATTTAAAATTAAGTGCTTTCAGATAAAATGGTAATGTATGCATGTACTCACATGCGATTGAAAAGACTAGATTTTGTTAAGAATGAAAAATACGAAGATTTGCAATACATTATTTTCTATTCAAAATGAATGATATTTGCATTTATTAATAACAACAAAATATGCAAATTGCACAAATATTACGAAACTAATATTCCCGTCAAGACGGTTAACAAACAATGAATACACGTACATTGAATAGTACCATAATAAAAACAGTCAATAACACTACACTAATTGTAATAAATATAGCCTTGTTGAACTAAGAACAACAACACAATAAACACTGAGGGCATCGAAGAGTCCTGTTTTCCGACACATCGCTACGGGTAATCCCGGAGATTCCTTGTGCGGCGCCTTAAGTAATTTGCTGAATTCTGCTTTGCATTGAATGACTAGACACCAATCTCAAAATAAATCCGATAGAGCAGGTCGCACATGTCACATCGTCAGTGAATGAACCCAAGAAGTCTTCACACTTGTGAAATTACCATCCATCCAACCGTACATATCCGTTCCGCTTTAATTCATTGAAGCTAATGCCGGTATTTCCCGTCAGCCTGCATCTAAATTCGAGGTACTGTAGTTCAGAGTCACAAAAATGTTAAATAACAAGTTAAAGAAAGATCTAGTACTTCTGAATACATTTTTCCATCGATATATTTATTTAAAAATAGTAATACAGACGTGGTCAACTGCTGCCGTGACACCCGGAAAGGCCTATATGAAAAAGCGCGGGAAACTGTAGTGGACAAGAAGTCATATGTGTTTCTAGTGCCTGGCGCATCTCGTCCCTTTCCTTTCGCACCTGGGTCAGTTCGTTCCTCAATTCCGTGTGCGCACGTTCCAGTCTCTGGCACTCCTGCAAAGCCAGTACAAACCAATAGATATAACATATAGGAGCGTCCGTTTACCAAAACAATTCTAAGAATTGTACGTGGGTTACCAACCACCAATTTGCTTTAATGGGAAAGTAGTACGCGTGAGCTACAAAGATAACAGAAATATACCGTCGCCGGAAGCGTTTCATTTAAAAGGACTTAAAGGTTCACATGCTGACGTAAAGCCAATTTTCCAAAAGTGTGTCACAGATTCGAAAAATAAACCACTACTGTACACATCAGAGTGAAATAAAACTCAGGACGCAGACACAAACTGATTATTATAACAATTGCGTTAAAAAGTAATCGACATTAAATGGTGTGCACGTCGTGTTTAGTTTTCTTCTTGTGATATTTAATGTAGTACAGTGTATATAGCACAAACTGAAACCGTGTGATAAAGTGTTTGTCTTTGTGATTGTGAATTACGCTATATTATATATAACTATGTAGCATGAACTATGCACCATGTACGTAATGTGTAGGTGTTCCATCTGTTGGCCAGTGGTAACGTAAGAACCCAATCTCTTTACAAGATAATTCACATGTTTACATACATATCCTTAACGTATTGTTCATATATAGCAAATTATGTCATTGGCCGTTTAAATGTGCCACGCATCACGTTGGTTGATTATTGTCGGCTAAATAGAGAATACTATGTCAGTGTGATTGTGTACTTAAATTTATCTCACGAGTGAAGAAAGGTTTACATGGCGAGGCTTGCCGAGCCTTGTAAGCCTTTCTGAGACGAGTGGGATAAATTTAAGTACACAATCACACTAACATAGTATTCTATTTATCCTACAATATATTGTTGTTTTTTTTTATAATTTATGCCTGCTGCAATCAAAATAGTAGTATTTAATTGATAAAATAAACGCAAAAACACAAAATTAATTCTATCTTACATTGCGTAGTAATATTAATTGCGATCTTTCCCCTTTACGGAACTCGAAATAGTCCTTAAGAATTCCACGCAAAGAAGAGTAACGAGTCATAATATCGCTATACGCCTCGATTTAAATTTAATCAGCGTTCCAAATGTTACACACACAAGTAAAACACAGACGGTTTTGTTATAACTACAATTCTTGTTTCACAACTGTAAAATACCAAAAACACAAATGGCTGCCATTTTGAAATTTACAAAATGTGTAGACACATACAGTTTGTCAACCAGTTCCGGATAATCAGCAGTTCCGATTAATTTGTATTTAATTTTCCATTATGCCCCAATCAAAACAAAATGATAACTGTCTAAGGTAAACATTAGGTAAAGGAATAAATTAACAAAGTTTTAGCAAAGAAGCTTGTGTATTATGCTTACAGGGGGGATAAATGCGGCAAAAAGTTAACCGGAACTGATTGAATGAGTTATGTTTTGAAATGTGCATATGGATATAGAAGGCTTTATTATTTTCAAATAAACGTTTTGCTGTTTGAAAACAAATGCCATGACAATGTTTTGAAATACTAATTCGGTAAGTTGAATTATTTTTTAATAATTTTCCGAAGGGTGAACTTTAATTGGCTATTTTTTTTACAAAAAACTGCATATGCCGTCTGGCCTAACCTGTTATCATACAAAATAAATGTTACCCTTTATCTTTACATCTTCTCACATTGACACTAAATCCTGAAAGAAATTATTGTGGTCAAAAGAATTAACGTTATTTGCCGGGTTATTCTAAACTGGTTGACTGACTGTACGTGAAGCATGATTCAGCATTTATCCCCGCCGATATTGTTAATTTTAGTCTATAAACAACTCTTCTTTTTAAACACTATTTACTTACTGACATAAAAAAGTAAAACATCTACTGGTTATTGTTGTACTCACCGAAGTTGTGTAATAACCATGTTTATTTTTGTAACGTTTAATTTGCTTCCATGACGAGTTAAAATTCTGGACACATTTCTTCAATGCCATCCATCATTTCCATTTTAAAGCACTTGATGTAAGAAAATGTGAATCAACTACCCAACTTCCTCAAACAAATACCACAATAAAATGAGACACTTTTCTTCTAAGCTTATAATATGTTGAACTCGAAATTGGTGCAACTGTAAATACGAAAGAAAACTAATATTTCTTTAAACAGTCTTAAACTAATAATCCTCAATTTCTAAAGAAGTTAAATGTTCGAGAAAAATATTAATATGTTTTTATTGATTAACACGCTTATACGCGGAAAATTTAAACCAATGTGTATGGCATGTCGAGTAGACGCCATTATGACAGTAAATCCACTGCGGCTCATTGAAACAGTTTCTGACGACAATGTATTCATTAGAAATTNCTTTTGTATTATGCTTACAGGGGGGATAAATGCAGCAAAAAGTTAACCGGAACTGATTGAATGAGTTATGTTTTGAAATGTGCATATGGATATAGAAGGCTTTATTATTTTCAAATAAACGTTTTGCTGTTTGAAAACAAATGCCATGACAATGTTTTGAAATACTAATTCGGTAAGTTGAATTATTTTTTAATAATTTTCCGAAGGGTGAACTTTAATTGGCTATTTTTTTTACAAAAAACTGCATATGCCGTCTGGCCTAACCTGTTATCATACAAAATAAATGTTACCCTTTATCTTTACATCTTCTCACATTGACACTATATCCTGAAAGAAATTATTGTGGTCAAAAGAATTAACGTTATTTGCCGGGTTATTCTAAACTGGTTGACTGACTGTACGTGAAGCATGATTCAGCATTTATCCCCGCCGATATTGTTAATTTTAGTCTATAAACAACTCTTCTTTTTAAACACTATTTACTTACTGACATAAAAAAGTAAAACATCTACTGGTTATTGTTGTACTCACCGAAGTTGTGTAATAACCATGTTTATTTTTGTAACGTTTAATTTGCTTCCATGACGAGTTAAAATTCTGGACACATTTCTTCAATGCCATCCATCATTTCCATTTTAAAGCACTTGATGTAAGAAAATGTGAATGGACTACCCAACTTCCTCAAACAAATACCACAATAAAATGAGACATTTTTCTTCTAAGCTTATACTATGTTGAACTCGAAATTGGTGCAACTGTAAATACGAAAGAAAACTAATATTTCTTTAAACAGTCTTAAACTAATAATCCTCAATTTCTAAAGAAGTTAAATGTTCGAGAAAAATATTAATATGTTTTTATTGATTAACACGCTTATACGCGGAAAATTTAAACCAATGTGTATGGCATGTCGAGTAGACGCCATTATGACAGTAAATCCACTGCGGCTCATTGAAACAGTTTCTGACGACAATGTATTCATTAGAAATTGATTCACTAGAATAAATTATACAAGTCTGCTAATAATAATGGATTCATTGTCAAATAACTTAAGAAACATTTGTTTTATCGACTAGATATATATTTCGCTCATGACTTAATTAATTGTTTTAATATTTATGCTATTTAAACCTATATTCAAATAGTCATATACCTGCAGATCTATATTATTAAAAATTAACCTGTTATTTTTTCGCAGAAATTGGCGGTTCTGCCTTTGTATAAAAAAACAACAAAAAACAATAACAATAAACAAAACCAATCAAATATATACCTGGTATGACTGCGGTTCGGTGAATTACACTTTCAATTCACCATTACCCTCCTTCAAACGTTTGGACTGAATGACGTACTTTAGCTCCTTCTTAACAGACGGCGACAATCCTGTGTCCAGACAGGGGACACGTGTTTCCCCCGCTTGGTCACATTGCTCCAGGAAGTCTAGCGCGTCAACTCCGGTTGCACCGGTGACGGCTGAGCCGTAGCCGGAATGAGTGTTGTCGGACCGGTCCCCGTATGCGTCAGCATTATAACCGGTTCCGGCTGAAACCGGGTCGTCTGTGGCCGCCTTGCGGCGGGCCGATTATTTGGAGAAATCCATGAAGTCGCCGGAAGCGCCCAACACAACTCCGCTCGGGAACGTGGGCACTTCGTGCGCTGGTCTGTCTTCTTCCATCGTCAAGAATACGTTCATATGGGATTCAGTTGGTACTCCATGTTCTGTCTGTACCATACACAAAAAAGTAAAAGTTAACTGTCAGTATTGTCTATCCGCTTCTGTATAATTTCATCACATATTTTTAGAAATGACAGAAATTTTTAGAAATTCACGATTCAGATGTATACACTTCGATTGAATTTTTTGTACAATTTTATTTTCTGTGATCGACAGATAAGAATTTATGAAAAATAACCGTAAATACAAAACTCTCTATATAACTACATTTTTTTTACTTTATATATTTTAGAAAAGTTTGGAATAAAATTATCATTATCATGCACGTACAAGCTTTAAGTGTGATTAATAAACAGATGTCTAATATTGAACTTGATTCATTTCACCAGAAAGCGAAATTGCTTTATATCTTTATATATAAGTTTTCACGTAATATTTTTAAATAGATGTACATAATTAGTATCATTACAGTTCACGAGGTTTTCCAAATTGAACCGAATGCGTCTGGACATGACTCCGGTTGTGTAGGTATGGGCATGGTGTAGAATACTGCACATGATGATGATCAGCGGGTAGATCGCTGTAGATAAACATTCAGCAAGAAATTCACATGGTGAGCTTTTGTGATCACCTGCGCGTGTGTGTGTCCGTCGTGCGTCGATAACCGTCGTAAACATTTAGCTCGTAACCACTCTAGAGGCCACAATTGTTTTATCCAATCTTCAAGATTCTGTCCGAATGTTTATCTTTAGTATATCTAGACCAACTGCGAAGCTGTGTCACGTGCGTCAAAAATCTAGGTCACCAGGACATTTTTTGGAAAAACCTTTCACCACTCTACAGGCCATATGTATCGCTCAATCTTTATGAAACTTGAAACAATATTTTATTTAACTTTGTTTTAGCTGACCTGAGCACATCGTGATCATTGTAAGCTTTTATGATCGCCTTTTGCCCGCCGTTCGTCGTGTGTCGTACAGTTGCATTGTGAGGGCACTCTAGAGGCCACATTTATGTCAAATCTCAATAAAAATTGATCAGAACATTTTCCCAATAATATCTTGGCCTAGTACGAAACACGGTTACGTGAGATCAAAAATAAGTCACTAAGTCATATAAAAGAAAAAGCATGCTAACCTTTCAAAACTCACAAGTTTAGTCCACCCGTCGAGAAACTTGACCAGAACATTTGTTCTAATGTTATCTCGTTCATTTTTGTACGATTTCAAACTTTAATAAGAATATGCAATTACATGCATATTACATATCTCTGTTTAACACTCTTTTTAGTAATTTATTATTATTTTAAATATAATTTTGAGAATATGATCGCAAAAATAAATAAAAATAAAAAATATCTCAAACTTAATAGTTAATTTAGTCAATAAATGATCGAATTGTGCATAACTGATTCGAAACTCAAGATTGAATACCCCCAACCAATTAGGGTCGGCACCAACAAATAATGGTCGGTTGGTTTATTGGAAGCAAACAACTTTTTATTTTACGAATGAATCTGATTAGTTACCATAAGAACATGAATTCATATTTCAAAAAGTGCTAATATTGATGACAACCAGTCAAATGGCACTGGAATAATAGGCAGGTGATTCAGTGTATTGAAGTGAAATGGAATGACAATCTAATAGGATTTTTTAATAATGTAACGTACTAGTATCTTGATAACAATTTTGAAAATATTTCACAGAACATTGAAACTGTTATTGTAACAAACTTTTTTGGTACATTTTGTGAAGAGACAGGAATAGAAGTCAATATTAACAAAACATACATTTTATAGGTTTTTAGAAATGGTGGGACTCTTAGACAAAATGAAGTTTGTACATTGAGTGTCTCGACAAAATTATTAATATAATACATGTACCAGTATATTAATATATGGGATTTTTATTTACTTCGTAATTATTATGGTCAGCTGCATTACACACATTAGAGGCACATGTAGAGAAAGCAATTTATTTCATTCTTACCAACGGGTTTCGGTTATTTTCTAGACAAAACTTGTTTTTATCTTTTTGTCGCTATGGTTAAACCTATTTAATATTATGCGGCTGCAATCTGAGGAAATACTTACAGTTATACAATTAAACGTGTGCAGACATTGTTTGACCGGGTTTTCACGAATATGTTCATTCGTACGGACGAACAACTACAGTATGATCGGGTACTCACGAATATGTTCATTCTTACAGACGAACAACTACAGTATGATCGGGTACTCACGAATATGTTCATTCTTACAGACGAACCACTACAGTATGATCGGGTACTCACGAATAGGTTCATTCTTACAGACGAACAACTACAGTATGATCGGGTACTCACGAATATGTTCATTCTCACACACGCAAGAGCCTCAGGCGCGTATGGATCTCATAATAAACTTCTAACTACACGAACATACACACGCACCAACCCACACACACCTAATTGACCAAGCAGTACATATATTGGATGCCTAGATGAGAAGTTGATTCCAGACCACCAACCTTACTAAAATGCGCCGGTTCGCTGAGGTGAGCAGAATGTTCCGGTGTATGGATGTTTACAAAATAAAATAAGTTACGTGTAACTGTGCAAATAAAATGCTCGGTGAAGTAACCGCAGGAGACTGGGTGAAATCAGTTAAGGCTGTAGAAGTTGCGTCCCATTTAAGTTTAGGTATCTTTCATTTTGTAATCCCTACCGTTCTATTATTACTGCATAGTGGACTTACACTACATGTAAAACTTGAAATCAAATAAGCAGCCATAACCATTGACTGATACATTTTTGTACATTACAAATCACACTCTAAACGGGCTTTTTGTTCAGGTATTAAACGTAAATTGGTAATTAGAGTAATCAATGCAAATGTTTAATGGTAGATTTATGTTCCCACAGCTGTCACTAAACTCGCAAAAAAAATGAATGTCATTTACTTATTCAAACAACAAAAGATGCCTATTGTATTAACATGCAAACTTTGTCTAGGCCCTATTATAATTTTACTTATAAGTATGATGTAGTGTATATGTATGTATCTACAATAGATCTATTTATGGATATCTAAATATAGTATAGGTTTGGCATCGGATTTTATAAAAGGCCTTACTTGCGCATGCGTGAACGCATATTTCCGGAAATAGTGGACGATTTATAATTAATATCCAAATATTCGTGAATTGAATTATATTGATACGTTGAATAAGGGAAAAAGGTTAGTTATTATTTTCTTTATTCATGTTACTATAGTTCGGCGTTATAACAGTTACAATGTGAGAGCTAAATCAAGTTTGTAACGCAAACTGAATAATGGCCGATTGTTAACTCTTCCGGTTTCATATGTCATGGTTTCGTTAAAGAAACTTACACGGATTCTGAACACTAATCCCTCTAGAATGGTCGAGTTTTGTGTACAAGTCATATTTATTTTGCGTTATTTACAGCTAGAATGTGCCTTTAAACACCTTGATCCCACTACTTCCGTAGATTTAATGAGACCTGTCCTCAATTTCTTGTGTTGTTAACTGATGGGCAGTTTCACAAAGAGATGCTTTCTTTATAACTCACCGACAATGTAGTGTTGTGATATCCTAATGATAAATGTTTTACTGATTAGTAAGATTATGTTGCTACAAAACATAAATGAAAAAGCAAAACAAACCATAATTGAAATCAATTCCTTTTACCTTAGACATGTCCGAAATTATTCTCAACCAATCTCACCATCTTTCGTAAATGCATCTCTTACAAATACTATGCTTTACTATTTAAGACAATATGATTATATAATTCTGTTGTGGACTATATTCTCATAGCGGTATATTTTACATCAAATTCAAGTTAAAAATGTTTGATCAATTCTTATTATTACCAAACACAATGGTTTAAATAATTACTGGAAGGAATACACTTAATGCAACTCCTTGCCATAGTTGACAGTGTATATTTGTATTAAATAGTCACATCTACTATGGCATTTCTCACCCTTTTTGTGAAATGGCACGTAGAGACAGTCAAGCGTAATGTCTGTCTCCTGTCATGACATCCCATATACTGCAAATAATAATGCACCATTATATTACTAAGTAATTTTTCAATGCTTTCTAATTGTTGCAGCTTTAATGATTGTTGATGTTTTTATCAAGCGACATGAAAGTTAATGAAATTACACAATACAAATTCTACTTTCAAGTCTTGACAGTCTTTATTGCTTTTTGTCATGTTTACATTATTGACAATTTGTGAAACACTGAGAGGCCAAAATTTGTAATATCAAATGTTAAAATGAGTTATTTATACTTCTTAGATCCATTTTAAACTAAGCTTTTCTAGTAGTGCATTCAGTTACAGCGAACATTTGCTATAGTTCGCTGTGAACGTTCGCGAACTGAAGCGAACCCTCTCGGGAGTTAGTTCGCTATAGTTTGCTAGCGAAACCAAGATTGCCGACAAGTAAAGTGTTGATGTTGTTCAGTGTAACTTCGCTATTTTTTCATTTTTTGTAGTACATAAAATGAATTGAATTATAAGCATAGTGTATTGTGTTGGTTAAGTACTTTCTGCCTGGACTTTCTGTGTTACTAGTGATTTCCTCCATCAAAATCGCAATCAATTCTCTGGGAGCCGCCATCTTGAAACGTTCGCACCAAACTTATCGTTCAAAAAGACCGAATCTGAAATGAACGATCATTGGCGAACGTTNTACGGCCAGATTTTGTTCGTAAATGCGTAAATGGATATTAAAGTCGTAATTGTACGTCCAGTTTATAAAAATAAATGCGTAAATCTTCATGAAAAAAGGCGTTTTTACGGCTGTACGGCCCTTATCTGGAGCTCTGGTTCGCGCCAAACTTATCGTTCAATAAGACCGAATCTGAAACGAACGATCATTGGCGAACGTTCACTGTTACTGAACGCAATGTAGGTAATTGATTGTTGTTTTTTCAGTGGGCATCATGCAGACAATAAAGTGTGTGGTAGTGGGTGACGGTGCTGTGGGTAAAACTTGTCTCCTTATCTCATATACTACGAACAAATTCCCATCAGAATATGTACCAACAGTAAGTATCAATAATTAGTATCATGCAAATGGTACTTTATCATTATGAACATGTTTGCAGTGATTTTTTTAGTTCGAATCCCCTGCTCAAAAGGTATATATTTTGCCCCTTTTATTGACATTCAAATTCCCTCACAATTTTCACATTATTTTGCAAAAAAAAAAACTAAATGGGGACAAAAATGGACAAATTAGAGGCAGCTACAGCTAATTTTTAAATTTCATCAAATAAAGTTTGAGCATTATATACAATGTATCATTTGTATCATTTTTAGCTCACCTGAGCACAACGTGCTCATGGTGAGCTATTGTGATCGCCTTTTGTCCGTCGTCCGTCGTGCGGCATCAACATTTACCTTGTTAACACTCTGGCAAGGCTCCCCCTGGCCCAAAATTTTCTTTAGCCAACATTTTAGCCAATTGGATTTTTTTGTAGCCAACTTTAAGAAACTGTAGCCAAAGTTTTAGCTAAGCATTCGGGACTGTCTGTTGTAAGTCTAGGGGTGTGAGAGCCTAAATAACTACAATATGAAGCTTTAATATATTAATTACTATTATCATATTGTGAAAAATAAAGCATTATTAATATGATTATAAATACAAGAATGAAATTTGTTTTTAAGTTCATGTTTGACTGCATTTCAAAATGTATGTTAAAAAGTGCTGCTTAAATTTCTTCTTTCAATCAAGATAATGTTTCGTGAATATCTTTTCACATGCATATACAACCTGCAATAGTCTATAGATTCTTAAATGCACACTTTAAGCAAAGCCTCTTTCAATGTATTTAATTTAATACAGTATAATGACTTTTTTGAGTTGTAAGTGTTAATTATGTATTAAACTGAGTTAAATCAATTAATTTTTATTGTTTACCTTTCAGTATCTTGTATTACACATCTCCAGTTAAATGCTATTTTAGTAANTTGAAAATTTGCTTATATAAGTCCTATTTTGTGCAAACTTTAAAAATCTTCTTGTCCATAACCGTATGGCATAGGGCTACCAAATTTGGTATGTAAAGACATCTTATAGTCCTCTACCAAGTTTGTTCAAATTAAGCCCCTGGGATCAAATTTGACCGTTCCCCAGGGGTCACAAAATTGAACATATGCTTATATTGGGCCCATTTTGTGCAAACTATAAAAATCTTCTTGTCCATAACCATTGGGCCTATTTCTATCAAATTTGGTAGGTAGTGACATCTAATAGTTCTCTACTTAGTTTGTTCAAATTATGCCCCTGGGAACAAATTTGACCTTGCCCCAGGGGTCACAAAAATGAACATATGCTTAAATAAGGCCTATTTTGTGCAAACTTCAAAAATCTTCTTGTTCTTAACTGGTAAACATCATATGTTCAGTTTTGTGACCCCCAGGGCCGGGTCAAATTTGCCCGCCATTATTGTTGATAATCTCACTGTGTAACTTAGTGGGTGTGGTAAACATGATGAATAACACAGGAATAAGGAGAAGAACATTTAAATAAAAAAGATTATTGTATGAACCTTCATTTGTAAGTTAAGTTAAGATGGTTAAACTTTCAAACTCGAGACCACGTTGTTTGTATTCGCCAAATATTCAATTGCAGAGGTGGTGAATTATGAATATGATTCATCCACAGCCGTATTCGTGGCATGCTTTTTTCGCACAAAAAAACAGTGGAGCGATACAGGGCCATCATGGCCCTCTTGTTTTTGAAATCTTACAAAAATTAAAATGTTTGACAACAATATAACAGTTAACTTTGATGTAACTTGTAATAGCTTGAAATTTGTCTTTTTCGCCCTTCTGAGGTTTGGTGTAGCATGTGTGTTCATATTTTTTTCTTCATCTGCATTAAAGAACAATAACCAATTTGTTGCACATGCTGTTTTCATAGCTATAGACTGTTCTATTCAAGTGTTGCAAAGGTTGTGTTCTATGTTGTAGGTGTTTGACAACTATGCTGTAACGGTGATGATTGGAGGAGAGCCGTACACCCTGGGCCTGTTTGACACAGCTGGTCAGGAGGACTACGACAGACTGCGACCCCTCAGCTACCCACAGACTGATGTGTTCCTAGTCTGTTTCTCAGTTGTGTCTCCGTCGTCATTCGAAAATGTCAAAGAAAAGGTTTGTATTTTGTGGATTTTAATGTTTGTTTAGTTGTTTGAGCAGTTAAAACATACATTGAACTGGCAAAAAACTAATAAAGCTTAAATGTTATTGGAAAAAACAGTAAAACTTTGGGGCAGTGGAACAGTAAGACCTTGTATGGTTAAAACCCACAACCAAGCCAGCTCTTCATCAAAAATCATATTCTTAAATTTCATGGTTGCTGATCTGTTCCTGAAATCCCTGATTTCAAAATCTTATATTCACGAGTAAACTCTTGTCTGCCTGCCTTCAGTTTGTGTTTAATGTTCAGTTGCCTGCTATTTGCAGTGGGTACCTGAAATTACCCACCACTGTCAGAGGACCCCATTCCTACTTGTGGGCACGCAGTCGGACCTGCGCGACGACGCCTCTACTATAGAGAAGCTCACCAAGAACAGACAGAAGCCCGTCTCCCAAGAATACGGCGAGAGGCTGGCACGAGAACTGCGTGCAGTCAAATACGTGGAGTGTTCAGCACTTACACAGGTAAATAGCGCAAATACCAGTTCAGAAGGAAATAGGTTTGTATATCCCAGTAAGCAATAGTAATTTTTAACCCTGCCTTAATGACATTCTAAAACAGGTTTACTGTTCAACTAACACAGCTACAGGCTTTTCAAGTTACCCTATTAACTTGATTTGTTTGAAGAGGGCAGTGTGTGTGTGTATTAATGAACATATAAACAGTTGCACACTACAATTTCAAAGGCTTTTGAGTCGTCAAATTTAGTTTTAAATGAGAAAGTTTGAAATAGCAATGTTATATTTTGTCTAGCATAGATAGATTTGGAAAAAAACTTTGTATAAGTGACCAGCATGTTGAGACGTAGTGTTGCGTGAAGAACCAGGTCCCTAGGTGCAATTCAAGGTCACATTTCATGGTCAAAGGTCAAATTACGTAATTTTAATAGCATGGATGAATTTTAATATAACTTGCCATACATGATGAGTGGAATGTCGCGCCCATAAACTATGTCCATTGGTCATAGTGTCACGTTCAAAGGTCAAATTTAAGAAATGTGTAATCTACACCCTATCAGGAGCCTGACTTTGCCCAGCTTGGATGTATTTTCAAAAAGCTTGGCAAATTAAGGATTTTGAAATAACTTTGGCGAAAGTCCAGTCTTACTGAGTGACGCAAACTATAAACTAGTCCCTTGGTTAGAAGTCAACGTCAATGTAAAATAAGAGAAATCAATTGAGATTTTGTCAAATCTTTACCTGAAAATATTTTTTACAAACGGGCGTATCTTTGTGACAATGGCACTGTTGTGTGCAAGTAAACCCACTGTCGCGTAATTTCTATTTTCCATGTTATATGAGTTGAAATCTGGTCAATCTAATGAAAAAAGATCATATTTCTTGTGCAGAAAGGGCTAAAGAACGTGTTTGATGAGGCCATATTGGCAGCACTTGAGCCACCAGAGAAAGAAAAGAAAGGAAAATGCCAGCTGCTGTAGTGCGCCCACTAGGGATTGAACCCGATGGCTGTTACTGGGCTGACAGTGTTCAATAACTGTGGAGATGTTTTATTGCGGATACTTTACCTTTATGAAGCTTTGCTATGCCTGTTTTTTTTTGTCATATGAGAAACTTTATTGTAAATAACTTGCAGAAAGTGAAAAACGATTTAGATGTCTTTTTTTTTCTTTTTTATGTATTCAAAGGACATGTTCAAAGATTTTTGGTTTCTTTACAAAATTTCATTGAATATCTTTATTGAAAAAAATTGATTTTTGGGAGTAATTAAAAAGCAACTTCATATAGTATGCAATTAATGAAGTTGACATAGAAAAGTTGCTATTGTTTGGATTTTATCTGAAGGTCTTAAGAGATGAAAAAGATCGAACTTTCTCAAACAACTTGGTAATTCATACTTGTGTATTTTTTTCTCAGCATAAACAATAAATTCATTTATAAATATCTCGAAGCAGTAGCAAAGCTTAATAATTTACAATATTGTCCATTTCGTTTAACGATAATCAATAAACAGTATTATATAACCGCTATATTCTTTGTTATAACTCTTAATTTGGCTATTTTGAGCTCATCTGAGCACATAGTGCTCATTCATGGGAAGCTTTCAGGATACCGTGTTGTCTGTCCGTCAGTGCTAGGATGCTTCTGTTAATTACTTTTTTCTAATGACTCAAAATTTTCCCCGCAGCAGGGGTAAAATTATTTATGAAGACTTTTATAGTAAATATTGATAAAGATCAAAAATTTACTCTGAAACAGCAAGGGGCAGGGGTTTGATAGTTGGTGTCTGACACACCGTTGTATAGTTTTCCTCTTCTATGTTTGTTCCAATCATGTGCCTGGGTTCAAAACTAACCAAATGAATTATATAATGAATTATATATATAATGAATATAGAAATATTGTTAAAACTTCTATTATCTGAAAATTCCAGGGTCAGGGGTTTAATATTTGGTGGGCAACATTGTATGGTTGTCCTCTACCTAGTAGTAGTTTGTTCAGATTATGCTGCTGGTGTTAAAATTGGTCCCACTTTAGGGTTTACTTGCTTTTTATGCCCTTGGTAGGGTGGCATATAGTGATCGCACTGTCTGTCTGTCCTTCTGAAATTCCGTCACACTTGCGTTTAGGTTTCAAAAAATGGTCATAACTTTTGCAATATTGATCATAGCAACTTGATATTTATCATGCATGTGTATCTCATGGAACTGCACATTTTGAGTGGTGAAAGGTCAAGGTCATCCTTCAAGGTCAAAGGTAAAAAAAATTAATCAAAGCGGCACAGTAGGGGGCATTGTGTTTCTGACAAACACATCTCTTGTTTTATGTATTCACAGTAAAAACTGTTAATTTAAAGTATATTTAGCAAAAAATATTGTTTTTTAGCAAAAATGACTGCAAACTTAATAGATGTTTTAGTGAATTTTGCAAAAATGATATAAATTCAGCCTGGGATACCAAACAATAGTTTTTGGAAAGTAGGGTTGATTGGGTTAGTGAATACAAAAAAAACACACAACTTTATTTACGCCTCATCAATAACATACTCGTATTTTTATGCCCCCGGTAGGTTGGCATATAGTGATCGCACTGTCCGTCCGTCTGTCTGTCCTTCTGAAATTCAAAGTCAAAGGTAAAAAAAAAAATGTTTCAAAGCGGCGCAGTAGGGGGCATTGTGTTTCTGACAAACACATCTCTTGTTGTTCCTTCAATAGGTCAGTGTGTAGTAGCAAGCCACAGTGGCTTCTTTTTGTGTTTGATCGTGATGTAACGTTTATGATACTTTGATAGTTCATTTATTATTATGTACGCTTAGATAATGTTTTATTTATTTTATGGAATTAAAAGTAAATTCAATAGCATAGGTAAGAAGACAAACTGTCAAGGTAGACTAGTAGAACACTAAGTACTACATTTCAGAGACAGTCTATAGTTTGTGGGGTACAATAATGCACAGAGGGTAATAATACTATTGGTTGGTGGGTTTTTATGCCCTCAGTAGGGTGGCATAAAGCAGTAGAACTGTCAATCCGTCCGTCCGTCAGTCTGTGCGTCCGTCCGAAAACTTTAACGTTGGTCATAACTTTTGCAATATTGAAGATAGCAACTTGATATTTGGCATGCATGTGTATCTCATGAAGCTGCACATTTTGAGTGGTGAAAGGTCAAGGTCATCCTTCAAGGTCAAAAAAAAAGTTACATGCATGTGTATCTCATGGAGCTTCACATATTGAGTGGTGAAAGGTCAAGGTCATCCTTCAAGGTCAAAGGTATTTTTTTTTTAAACCGGCGCAGTAGGGGGCAATGTGTTTCTGACAAACACAACTCTTGTTCATTCTTATATTCATTCAAATCTTGTATCCTTTGATAAGTAACTGTACAGTGGCCGTGGTGATTTCATCGTCAATGTTATATTAAACTGGTTCATATCAAATAAGTGAATACATTGTAGTACATCAACCTGAATTATTTTAATAGATGCAAACATGTCCCTTTGAATTGACATCTATAATGATTCTATACGTCTATATTGGAATAATTTAAATGCTATTTCATTTTTATTTGGTTCATTTAATTTCTGTTTTGAATACCAACGTTCAAACTAGTCTATAAATTATAAGTTATAATTACTTACTTTTAAAAAAGGTTTTGCACAATATATTAGATCTTACTGCTTATGTTTTCTTGGCTTTCTTTGCTTTATTCTACATTATTAACTATCTGAATGCCATTGTCCTTGAAACATACTATCACTTATGCCATACTCGTTTTTTTATTGACAGTAATATATTGCTTTGATTCATTCTTTTGTGAACATTGCACTTTTCTAGGTTTTAAATTTTGTACACAAATGAAATTTAGTCCCTGATCAATTTACAAAGCAATAAAGTTGCAGCTATTTAGTTAAATCTGCTTAAACCAGAATGAAATTAATGGTACAGGTTTATATTTGCTTCTATGTGGCACCTAGAAAAGTCCATTTACACGAGCTCCTTATCCTGTTTCTCTAGTGCATGTGAGTGGTGTTTGTATTTGCAGAAAGGACTCAAGAATGTGTTTGATGAGGCCATTCTGGCTGCCCTGGAGCCACCCGAGCCCCAGAAGAAGAGGAAGTGCACGCTCCTTTAACTTCTTCAGCTCTCATAGACTGACTCCTGTACAACTCTGGGTCTAGGGGCCTTAGGAAACAAACAGCTGGACACTTGGGGAAATCATTGCATAGGAAGACGAAAACTTGTGTGGGCAAATTTGGGTTTACCAACAATATTGCCAAAAAAGACTGAAACGACTATTTAAGTAAAAAAAGAAGTTTATCTCTCTAATTGACCTTAACTGCTGTTAGCTTAATTTGTTGGGCCATTTTCTACTGGGAATGCACTATTCTGTCTTTTTTTTTCAAATGTTTATTGTGTGTTTCTTTTTTCTTTTTTAATCACAATTGTTAAAAAAAAAACAGTAGTAATTTAATATGGTTTATAAAAATGTACGTGGAATTTAATAGGTTAAAGTTTATGTTCTTTATTTGTTAAAAACTTATCATTTACCACAATGGAGGATCATTGAATAAGAAAACACACAAGACAGAAAAAACAGTTGTTGGCATAGTCAAGCATGCACGAAAGTCGCCCCCTGTCATAAATTATTATTATTGTTTTGTCTTTATGCTGTAAGTAGCATTTTAGAGAATAAAATATGTCTTTGCATAGTTTTGTGATGTATGTGGCATCCTTCAAGTGAGCCAGTTTTCAAGGTTAATGGAATGAACAAAATATAATTATTACAAAAATTAGAAAGGGATTTTGTTGTTGATTAATTTAAATCTATATCTGAAAATTCTAAAACAATAAATAAATTGAAAATTGATACGTGTTTGTTCAGTATAAGAATGATTTTAAGCACTTACATGTTCAATATATGTTTAGGTTTATTTATATGTAAACATGAGTGTATATATGTTAGTCATATTATTGACATGATATTTTCTGATTGCATCTCATCTTTCTCTAGTATTATCTGTTTCCACTTTTAACTGTGCATTTCTGTAGTATCACTTCTAAAATGCCTCTTGTTCCTAGGTATATATGAAAAAAAGGCCACAAGAGGTGTTGCTTTATTGATGCTTATTGAAGATTATTCACTTTGTATTTAGTAATTACCACAATCATAGCAATAGCCTAGTTTTAAACATACAAATACCTTTGTTAGTTAATGAACTTGTTTTGAATTATTTGGAATAACAAATAGTAAAATGATCAGCTGTTTGTTGAAGCTATTTCAAATTGTAAGTAATTTTTGTTTTTTTGGAACTGGTCCTACCTTTTACTATACTATGTAATCTTCGCAATGTTTGTCCAATGTGTGATATAGCAGCTACCTTCCTGGATTTGTATGCCAGTAGATGTTTGTAATTCATTAAACAGGTAGAGATTGTACAACACTGGATCTAACAATTTTTTCATTTTTGTGTCATTTCGGATTCAGTTGTTATACGTGTGTGTGTTTGAGCCTTAACCAGTTTATTTCTCTCAGATATTTCATGAACATTTGTTGTATACAGGAATGGAAGATTGTATGATAATTCTGAAGTAAGTGCTTATTATAAACAGTAGGCTCCCCCAGTCATATTCCACAAGCTATAACTGATGGTGTAGACCCTGCATGTGTATGAAGATTTGATTGTAGTGCTTTAAGGTGTGTGTATGTGTATACAAAACCGTTGTCCATGATTTTAGACTGCAGTTAGAATTTAGTTATGCGATATAACATGAGCTGTAGTGTTTCAGTTTTTACTGTCAAAATTACTGTTGCTGTTCATTCTCTTTTTTGTTAAGGAAGGTTTGTACATTTATTTGTGAAGAATTTTCTATTGAATATAACCTGCATGTATATGTAGTAAGAATTCATATTAGAGGTGATAGAATTATAAAAAGAGAGGTTGCCTTTCATTTGTATTATGTTCTTTTTTTTAAGTATATTGTATTTACTATTAATTATTTTCACCAAAGTCATACATTGCAGATAAATGCACAGTTCTTTAAGCACGTTTCTGAATTACTTCCCTTGTATTGATTCCTTGAAGATGGATAGTGAGTTAGACAATCCAAAAACGGAAGTTTTTTCACTTATTAGCAGGTTTAGCTGGTTAAAGGAATTTACAGATGCTTTGTCTTGTCACATTTCATTTGCATTTCGATTTTAATCCTGGGAAAGCACTTTTTCTGACTAGTAGACAACTGTATTTTGAGTTCGTTCATTGCAACTCGTTATGGTATATGTTTATTTGTTCATACACCCTGTCATGCTTCTTAATATTATTCTGTACATTTTCTTAACAATAAATAATCATAACATGTAATTGAAACGTGTTGTTGTGTTTAGCTGTTTGTGGTGTCTTTTGATTTCTACAGAATATTAACGAAAGTGGAATGATCATCTGCGTTAGTGAGGATTTTGCAGAATAATGATATTTGTATACATCTCGTTGCGATAAGTGATCCACATGGTTAGCAGAGTGTCGGGCGCAAGAACTACATGTAGATATTTACATGTACAAACGTATCGCGTGCAGTCCTTTGTTTTATCTTAGGGAAACAACCTCATCATGTAGTCTCCAACCTTAAAGCAGTGAATGTGTAGTACTGTTAGTCTGTCAGTGGTTTAATTTGTCCTCTTTTCAGTTGATTTCCTCCCTTTCAATGTTAAACTTATTTTACAAATAGCTCTCAACTTTGCTGAATCTATATAAAATGAAGAGTTTAGTCGAAATATGATGGGCATTTTCCTCCCCTGAGGTAGTACTTAAATCACACCACCGAGTACCCAACAATGTTTTTCCTACCACATGCACACAGAAGTATTAAAAAATAACGTCATAGCACGTGCCCATACAGAGAATCGTGTCTTCAAATAAATGCTCTTTTTTTTTTTAGAGAGTAACACATCCCGGCAAATATTAAGTACATGTATACTGTAACCTTTATTACAAAATATCCTCCTTAATTATATAAATCTAATAATTTAACGCCATGACTATTTAGATAACTGTCTACAAAGGCCCTCACTGAGGTGCTATCGGGGCAGTACTCAGAGTCATCATTTACAGTATTAATTCCGTCTTGTACAATATAGTCGCATTTTTAGTCGCATTTATTGCCAACTCTACTATTTAGGTCGCCAGTAACACAAAAATTACCAAATTCAGAAAAAAATAAGTAATATCATTTTCTAAAATTTCAAACAGATCTTCATTAAATGTATTATATACTGGAGACTCTTGACCCCATATATAAGTTGCACAGATAAACAATTCTTCTGAGATTAAAAAATGTGTGGTCAAGTTTTAACCAAACTATTGTATCATAACGATGTTTTTTACGATTAAAACACCGTCAGGTAGTTCTTCTTTAATATATACAACAATTCCACCACTATTTCTACGAGCTTTTATATTTTGAAATTTTCTACAGAAATTAAAATACACATAACCACTTAAATCAATATCACTAGAGCTATTAGGCCAAGATTCGTTCAGAAAACATATATCATGAATGCACAACATATTAACAAAATTATGACACGACTTCTCACTAACATTAAGTCCGTTAATATTCCATGACAAGATTTTAATTTCACCACCGCCGCTCGGACTAGGGTTCCATCAATGTAGAGCGTATCATAGGCCAGGTACGCCCGCTTACCCAGCCGCCTCGTCACCTTCAACTTCGGCACCAGTTGCCGTCTTTTCTGCAAAACGTCCAGATGGAATTGCTCAAAGACGCGGTACGCGGTGCCGTCAAATGCTTTTCATCTTTTCATGACCATTTCCCTTTCAAGAAAGTACGTAAATTTTGCCATATGACAAATTTGAGCGGCGCTCTTGGAAAACTGACCTTTATGCATGCGCGTGCCTGTGCAGTCCGAGAAGACTAATCAGGGAAGACACTTTTCGCTTTTATAGTCCTTTTCGTTTCAAGTGAGCATCTTCTTAACAAAAATCCAGTTTATGCGGAAAGTGTCATCCCTGATTAGCCTGTGCGGACTGCACTGGCTAATCTGGGACGCCAATTTACGCACATTTATTAAGCCCCTTTTTCCCAGAACGCCGCTCAAATGTGTATCGTAGGTAACTGTAAAGCTCTTTAAACCGCTACAGAAAGCTAAGGACAACCAACCAGATTTCCTCTATCATATCACGTGACTGGTCTCATCCGGGACTAGCCTCACGACGGACAGTCGACTTTCGGGAGTCAGAGTTGCCCGTTTTCCGACATTTCAAATCACGGGAATCGAGGTCACTTGGTAAGAAATTTGCGTCTGAGTAGACGCGCGTGCGTTAGTTGCGACAATTTGACGAATCCGTTTTGTCCATTCGGAACTTCCATCTAATCAAGGTCAGGACGGATCTTTACAATTGTGTTTTGATTTTCTGTGCGGAAACATTGATACATTTAAACAGCCATAAAGAACCAGAGTTGAATGTGAAACTACCTGTAATGTGTATCTCATGTTACAATACAATTAAATAAATCGCACAAACACGTCACTTTTGTTTATTCAAATAGTACTAAACATGTTTCGGCCATAGCCTTCATCAGTAGTAAACAAATACATAGGAAGTGACGTCAACGTCATATAATAATGTAACGTCGTTTGGCGGAAAAATATATATAGTGCATAATGTTACATTATACATAATACAAAGATGGATCAGTGATGATACATACGGAATATTACGCTAGTCAATTGTTCCAAGAGTTTGTATCAGTCGAGTGGCTTGTGTGATGGCGTTTCACACGAGAGGAGGAGCCTCGAGTGTGATACGAAATAGTGCAAGCAACGAGACTGATACAAACACTTGGAACAATTGACTAGCGTAATACTCCTTTTATTATATACAACAACTAACGAAAACAGTTATCAATTGTATGTTTTGCTTTAACAAAACTGACAAAACAATGACTAAAATGTGACGTCATTAAAATGTGACGTCATTAAATGGGTCGAAGAAAGTAGTCCGGCTAGTATGGTAATACGGAATCGGAAAACAGTACAAAGCATTATACGGATTTATTTCAGCGATTGATACAACCTGTATTTTGTTAAAAGCATTAAACAGGTATATAATAAAACAGCCTATTAGTAATAATATACTTTATAAAAAACATAGTAATAGACAAACATCAAATGTATATGTAAATTATGTTTATGTTCTATATGTCATAAAGCAGTTTATTATTTAGACCGTTAGGAATCATAGTTTTTAATGTATGTATCCAATATGTTTCTTTGCATTAACGGTCTAGATTGTTTTGAACGACATCAAAAGGTACAAAAGAGAAATCTGATAAGGTGCAATCATTGTCGGTGAATCCAGAATGTGTAGCAACATGTGAAATAGGATTTATTGAACAATTTCTGATATCAAATCTATGGCTATTCATTCTGCGTCAAACATTTTGATTAGTTTGTCCGACGTATTGTTTACAACAATTTTTACATGTAATAAGATTTATAACATTGCGCGAAGTGCAATCAACATCATAGCGTAAATCATACGATAAACCAGTAACACTACTATTGAAATTTGAACTTATGTTAATATTATTGCAATGTGTACATCTTCGTCGGTTACATTGACCCGATAAATGTATATCAGTACTGTTATAAGACACTGAACTTCTTACAAGACTGTTACGTATATTCTAAGGTCTTTTATAGGCCAAAATAGGTTTACATGAATGTAAAAACTTAACACTTTCCTTGTCTGATAATCTTAACAAATCCCAGTATTTGTGTAAAATTTTAGCAATATTAGGAAGTGATGTGTTAAAACATACAGTAAATGGTATTATTGAATCAGTATTTCTCTGAGTAACACATAATGCACTTTCCTGTGTCATATTTTTCACTTGAGAAAATCCATTTTCAATAACATTTATTGGATAATTTCTACTTTTAAAATATTTAAATAAACTAGATAAGGACTGATTGAATGCATTATCATCAGAAATAATACGTCTATAGCGCTTTGCCTGACTGTATGGAATACCCCGTTTACAGGACATGGGGTGAGATGACGTAAAATCTAAGTATAAATGCATATTAGTAGGTTTACAAAAAATATTTGTAACAACAGTGTCTAGTTCACTTTTTGATATAGATACATCAAGGAAAGATACAAACTGTTGAGATATATTAGAGGTAAATTTTATGGTGGAATGGAAGTTATTTAAAGCATCAATAAAAGTGTTTAAATCTTCTAAAGAGTCATTCCATATCATAAAAATGTCATCCAAAAATCTAAGCCAAATATATGGTTTAATAGAGGTAGTGTTAAGAAAATCTTCCTCAAATTTACCCATAAAAAGCGAAGCATAAGACGGTGCCATAGGACTACCCATAGCAGTACCCATAGTTTGTAAATAAGTATCATTATTGAAATCAAAACAGTTATTTTCAAGAACAACTTGCAACAGTTTGCTTACATCATCATCGTTTACATGGTTATTTAAAGTTTCTTTTCTTAAAAAATATTTACAAGCATCTATTCCCTCAGCATGAGGAATGTTAGTATATAAAGAAGATACATCTAAGGTTACAAAGTAGCAATCTTTTTTCAATTTAATATTTTTTATCTTGTTAATAAAGTCTGTTGTATCTTTAACATACGATGGTAAATGCTGCATAACTGGATTTA
>VMBQ01005124.1:2522-70174 GCA_007657795.1 Dreissena rostriformis | reverse complement strand
ACCGCCAGAAACAGCCTGTGGCCGCAGCAGCAGGTATGGGTTGATTTTAGAAATTCATGTAAATCGAAAAATTGTCGAAATAAATGTACCTCCAATTTACATAATATTTAAAACATTGAAAGAACGTGTACAAATTATAGTCCTTGTGTTGTGTGGCATGGGTCAAGTTACAATTTTAATTTATGATGATAAATGCCATGATAAATGCCAAGATTGTGTTTATATTTCAACAATCAATAAGCTTCTGAGTTAAAAGGCCATTCTAATACGAAATTGTTGTTGATTTGGATTGTAAGTCTATATCGTTGTTGTTTGTTAGGCGCAGCGCAGGCTAGCCCGGCTGTGAGTACTGGTCCTCAGGCGACAGTGAATGCAGCTGCCCCGCAAGTCCCCTCCAACATGAACGAGGCCCAGATGCAGAAGGCCTACGCTGCCCTGGGACTCACCTTTAATGGGATACAGGCCTCCACATCTAGGCCTGGACAAGTCAATAATCAAGGTAATTGGGGATTAAAACACAAATGAGCATAATTAAATTTGTAATCCGTAACCCACTTCCGAATGGTAATGTCCACATGTTTGTAATCCGAAATACACTTCCGAAGGTACATGTTAACCCGACGTTAACACATTCTTGAATCAAATAGCAGTGATAATTTATTTCATGTTGTCACTTTCGTAATGCCTTTGTCTAAAAAAGGGCCCGAAAATTATGCTGCATGTACAACGTCGCGTCATTTGCATAGAAAGCGTGGGTGTTTTGAGCGTTGTATAAACAAGCACACATCACGTAAGGGGATTTACACATGTTCAGTGGCAATATTTCATCAAATCTATAAATAGTCACTTGTGCCGAAATTTATTTGATACTTTAGAAAAATGGCAACGTGTGTGTTAAAGCAATTATTGAGAACTTTTATCGTCAATATTTACAAGAAAGTGCTTTTAAAACTTGAATAAACGGGATTATCAGGAAATGAATAGAAACTAAAAATGTAGAATGTATGCAGTAATATAGTCGGATTGATACGGATGTATTGGGGAATCGTTCGAGTCGGGATTTTACTATCTATGCGGGAAAGTATTAAAACAATTAAAACATATATCTTTATAAATGACTTTATAGCTGGGTTTTTTAAGGGTCATAGCGTTCCAAATGACGTCTTGTGACGCTGTTTTCTAAGAGTTATAACGCACCACAGAACGTTAATTGACACGTTAATTTTTTTTTTAAACAACGTCTATACCACCCCTATTAGCCCCGAGGCACCTGGAATAAATCCTGTGGAAAGCACTGCATCTATATCATAAAAAAACACTTATTGGTCAACATGTTCACAGACATATTCTTCGTAAGTTATGATTTGGAATGAAAGAATGTGTAGGTAAGTATTTGTCTGTTTGCTTTCTGTAAGGTTAAAGTATTTTTTATTATTATTAAGTGCCTGTGTTTCAGTTAACCTAGGTTTGAATCCAGGCCAGCCAGCGCAGGTTGGAAACTCCAATCCGACCCTGAACTCCCTCACCGCTGGGGTTGGTTTAAATGCCACAGATGGGCTGCAGATTGTGGCACAGACAAACAAAGGCACAAAACAGTGGCACGAGAGTGTCACCCAGGATCTCAGAAATCATCTTGTCAATAAATTGTGAGTATAAGTGGATCATATGATTTCATGTTTGTTGGTTTCATATTTTCATGCTCAGAGCAAAACATTTAAGGAAATCCAATCTAGTGGAACAAACAAACTAAAAGTAGTGACAAGTAAATAAAGAATCTGCTGGTCCGACAGGACAAGTGGAAAAATTCAAGGTGTCTTTTTCTCTTATAAACTAGCAAGAAAGGCGGCTGAAAAATCCAGTAATTTGCCTTTAAATTTCAACCAAATCTTAATGTTGATATTAAAATTATAAAGCACGTGATTTTTTAGATACTTACATTATGTTCTAAACCATTCTTTTAACAACAAAGTTAAATAAATTAGTTCAATTCCCGACACTGTCACAGTAATTTACCTTATTTATTTCATGCTGTCATTCTTGCTTGCAGTTATGTTATGTTAAATATATTTAGCTCACCTGAGCACATAGTTCTCACGGGGAGCTTTTAAGATAATATTTGTCAGAGCATTTTTCATGCTGTTAAATCTGTTGCACATGTAGGTCATCGGAGCTAAAAATATTTATTTAAAATGAAATCTTATCTGAAACCACAATGATCAGTGGTTTAATAACGCTGTTTTAGCACGGCTGTTTTCGAAGTAAACCCGATGTATTGTCAAAGCCAGCTCGTCCGCTGTCCGTGGCGTCCGAAAACTTTAACATTGGCCATAACTGTGCAATATTGAAGATAGCAACTTGATATTTGGCATGCATGTGTATCTCATTGAGCTGCACATTTTGAGTGGTGAAAGGTCAAGGTCATCCTTCAAGGTCAAAAAAACTTCTTTTTTTTTTCTCATGTGTATCTCATGGACCTGCACATTTTGAATTTTGAGTGGTTAAAAGGTCAAGGTCATCTTTCAAGGTCAAAGGTCGAAAAAACAAAATCCAAGCACCCACAGCCAAGCGTTGGCATCCGCTATGCGGTGCTCTTGTTTAGTTCCTGTCGTGCAAATATTACAAAATTGGAAAGACAAAATTCCTTTTTTGTTTTTATACCATACATGTGTACATAAGTGTATCAGTTGCTATTTTGAATGAACAAGATATTTCCCAAATCATGTTTAGAACCAAATGCTTTTCTATATTTCTGTTATTCTTTTACAATATTTTCTGACATGACTTGTGGGTACTGTTATTAAAGCTATAAATGTGCTTTTTCCTTCAGGGTTCAAGCAATATTCCCCACGCCAGATCCAGCTGCATTCAAGGAGGACAGAAGGTTTAACAATCTTGTTTCGTATGCAAGAAAAGTGGAAGGGGCCATGTATGAAACTGCAAATAGTCGAGTACGTATATTGAGCAAACTACACATTTATACAAAGATTATAATAAGTAAATCTTTGTTAAGTTGAAATATAAAGTATGGGGTAAGTTGTACAAAATGTTTTAATAGCCAGTGAAGTATACAGCTTTTAGTCTTGTTCACATTGAATAATGATCAATCATTTTGAATTATCTGTATCAGAATCAAAGGTGTTATACACATTTACCCAATATAAAATACATTTTTGTAAGGGCATTCAGATCTTAGTCAGGCACTTTAAAAATGTTTTTAGGATATTTGGCGGAAAAGCTGTACACAATTCAGAAAGGTTTGGAGGAAAGGCGTTGTGAGTAGTTGTTTGGCATTTTAAAGAGCTGAAATTATACTGTCTCCTGATTTGGTAATTAACAAGGTGTGATTCTTGATTTTTCCTCCCTTTACATGGCAATATTAATGAAAAATGTTGGGATCTGTTCAAAAATGAGGACTTTTTGTGGACTTTTTATGGGGATCAGGGTATTTTCTTTACATGAAAGGTCTGAAAATTACAGAGAATTTTGAGATTTTTATGCCCCCCTTCGAAGAAGAGGGGGTATATTGCTTTGCTCATGTCGGTCGGTCGGTCGGTCTGTCCGTCCACCAGATGGTTTCCGGATGATAACTCAATAACGCTTAGGCCTAGGATCATGAAACTTCATAGGAACATTGATCATGACTCGCAAATGACCCCTTTTGATTTTGAGGTCACTTGGTCAAAGGTCAAGGTCACAGGTGAAGGTCACAGTTACTGGAAATAGGCAGGATTTAGCATGGTTCAAACAAGGGAAACAACCTACCGTTTATGCATGTTCTTTTTGTTACAGCAGTTGCCTCCCTTGTAATTTATATAAATTTTACCAAATGTAAGGCTAACTACATTTTTGTAATGCATTGTATCAATAAACATCGGGCAAAAATGAAATTAAGGCACCACCACCACCACCACCACCACCACCACCACCACCACCACCACCGTTGTTCACAGTGACAAAAAACGTATTCACACAATGGCTGCTACTACAAATTATAGCCCATATGGGGGCATGCGTGTTTTACAAACAGCCCTTGTTATACTTGAGAATAACTGTTAACTGTATATAACGACAAACGGCCAGTATATTTCACTATGAAAGTCATTCGTGTACGCCCGTTGAAAACGGGACGTATTATAATATCACCCTTGGCGGGCGGGCTGGCGGGCGGTCGGGCGTCCACAGCAGTGTCCGCTCTCTAATTCAAACAGTTTTCATCCGATTTTCACCAAACTTGGTAAAAAGTTATATCAAGACAATATCTAGTACAAGTTATAATATGGGTTATACCGGATCAAAAACCAGATCACGGGGTCATTTAGTGCATATCAAGGATTAAGCATGGTTTCCGCTAATTAATTGAAGTAATTTTCATCCGATCATCACCAAATTTAGTCAGAAGTTGTGTCTAAATGATATCTAGGTTAATTTTAAATATGGGTCATGCCGGATCAAAAAAATAGGTCACGAGGTCATTTAGTGCATTTCAAGCATTTAGCATGGTGTCCGCTCTTTAATTAAAGTAGTTTTTATCCGATTTTCACCACATTTTGGTCAGAAGTTGTGTCTAGATGGTATCTAGGTCAAGTTTCAATATGGGTCATGCCGGGTCTTCATACGGGCGTATCTTGTGACAGTTTGGCACTCTTGTTCAGTGTATGCTACATCATGGAAGATTTGCTCAATAAATTTTATTTTCATCGTATCGAGGCAGAATTGATTACTTGGGTGACGTGACAGCTTCAGGTATTAATCGGTTGGAAGATGCTTCAATTGCAGCAATGCAATATTTTTCAGGTGCAGTTGAGATTTTTGCTAAAGCTCTCCAAAATGGCCAGGAAGAAGTTAAAAATATTCGCCTAATGGTCTTAGGGATGTTTGGATTGGGGAAAACATCTCTTGTAAACAATCTGATAAAGGACTTTAGAGAACAACACATAACACCTGACAGTACAGAAGGTATTGACGTACACAGGTGCAAATTGATGTACAATGGGGATTGGTGTTTGGATAAGGAACACAAGGAGAGGAAATATCAATCTAGATTTAAACAAAGTTTAAGGGAAGAAAGAACATCTTCACCAAATGATGTTAACAATTTTGAGCATCTTGATGCAGAATCATTAGAGACTATCAAGAAAAAGGTAAAGCGTCGTATAGCAGACAAAAGTATTAACCACTTTATTCGAGAGATACAAAAGGAAGACAACCAAAAACCAGATAAAGAATCAAATAAAGAAACAGTGGTGTCTGTATGGGATTTTGCGGGTCAGACTCTGTACTATTCTACCCATCAATTCTTCCTCACTAAGAGGTCTTTATATCTTGTTGTGATGGACATGACAAGAGCGCTAGAAGAATATGTTAAAGGAGAAGATGGGAGTGGGACGTGGTGTGGTTTGGTTAGAGATTGTACTTATTTGGATGTGTTTAAGTTTTGGCTGAATGCAATTCACATGTACAGCGGTTATCAGTCCTCAACCAAGGAAGAAACAAACTTAGAGGCAACTGTTATTTTAGTTGGAACATGTAAAGATAAAATGGAAGGTAGCGAACAGGAGAAGAAACGTTTTAGTGATTCGTATTTTGATAAAGCACTAAGTTCATTTGATGAGGAATCGCCCATTTTGAACATTATTCATAGACGGAAATTCCTCGTGAACAATTTATCTCCTGGTGATTCCGTTTTTGGTGAACTACGAGACGAAATAAAAAGATTGGCTGAAAGGCAAGATCATTGGGGTGAGAAAAGTCCTTTTCGATGGATTCATATGGAGCAATCTTTGGACAAGATGAGAGATGAAGGGCAACAGCTTATACAACTCGAAAATATTGAAAAATCAAATAAAGTTAATGTACACCCTCTAGGTGGAGAGGAACTTAACTTGTTTTTGGAAATACAGCACAGGCATGGAAACATACTGTATTTCAAAACAGAAAAACTACGGCAATTGGTCGTTCTTGATCCACAGTGGATCATTGAAGCATTCAAATGCTTTATAGATCATGTCCCTGATAAAATAGCCAAACTTCTGAAAGATTGGAAAGACTATACCGAAAATGCTATTCTTAAACCAACAGTTTTCAATGCAATTATGGACAACAGTCCACATATTGGAAAATACAGAGATGTTGTAATCAGTTACATGGAGCACCTAGATGTTATGGCTCAGCCCTTAAAACTGGAAGAAGTCAAACGAAAACGAAAACGAAAATTGACGATTGAAGGCGAAGATGGACACTATGAAGCTGATGAAGTACTTCTTTCCAACCCAACATTTCTAGATTTCCATATTGTTCCTTGTCTACTGAAAATTCCCCCATTTCACTTATCACACTATACTTCACCGTCCCCAACAAAACTCAAAACAACGACTGTTTTATGTTTTGTGTTTTGTAAAAAATTCATGCCTCCATCATTCTTTCACAGACTTGTTGCTGCATGTATTCGAACTTGGCCTATCAATAAACAACGCAATAAGTTTCAATTGTTCAATATATTGGCCATGTTCGATCTTCCTTCTACATATACATTGATCGTCTGGTACCAGGATCATATCATCTATGCACGGATAGCGTCTTGCTCAACAGATCATTCGTCGGGCATTGATTACAAGCTGTGTGGAGAAGTTCGAAATATTCTTCGTGACAGTTTGCTGAATTTCGTTGGCCAATCGTTAGATAATCAGAGAAATGCTACAGCATTTGATGAGTACATTCAATGCCCAAGAATGAAAGAATCTGTACACGGTGAAGGCCTGTTCAGAGTCTCAGCTTTTATGTTCGAACGTGAGATAAAATGTACTGCATGTGATCTGCATGCTGTGGAAAGATCAGAGGCGCTGCAATATTGGTACAAAGAAGCATTAGATCGTATAGATAATGATGATGATTTAAATACATTAGCTAAAGAAAGCCACCTTTTGAAAGCATCTAGTGTCATTGGCAGAGAATTCTGGATGCTCGGCAAGCATCTTGGCTTAAGCGATGCAAAAATGAACCAGCTGTATGACGCCCCTGAATGCCGAAAAGATCATCGTACATTTGTTCTTAAATACATGGAAGCATGGAAGAAAACAGAAGCAGAGAAAGCAACTATTCAACGTCTCAACCGAGCCATTAATGCTGCGCGTATTCACTGCTCAAATGATGAAATTATTCCAGTTATCTTTTAAGATGTATATTTTGGGAAAATTACTGTTGTCATGAATGCTGGTATTTATTTTTAGTTCCTTTGAATCTATTAATTTTTATTAATATATGATAGGTAAAGGAGTTTTGAAGCACTTTTATTCCGTCAAAATGGTCAAACTGTCACATGTGAATATGCCTGTTATCCGGCTAATGCGATGTTTAACTGTTAGTCTTGACGGTGCATACTTTTTTCAAATGATGTATAGCATGTTCTAGAAGGTTTAATCATCGGTTCTTTAATATCATGATATGAAAGTAGCCCATATGGAACCATACCAACACTTCCAAATGGTTTTTAATGTCTCTAAATGGTGTTTATGTTAGGTTAGAAAAAAGTATTATAATAAAATCTAATTTTGGTGATACATGTATTATTGTATTATATGCACTATGTAACACGTTGTACGGTGTTTATAATTTAGCATGTCAGTTGCAGAATTCACATTGTTTTGTATTACATGATGGTCATAATTTATTTGTTTCTGACAGTGTCTTTTGTTTTGTACTTAATTGGCAGTATTTAAGTGTTTTGTCTTTAAATATGGTTATTATTTAATAAGTATCTGACAATTGTTTCCTATTTCTATGCGTACCGAATTGTTGATTTCATATGAGTAAAAGATTAGGTAAATTGTATGTGTTATATGCATCTTCGTTTCTATACATTCCATATAAATGAAATAAAAATGTGTTCTCATTTAAAAAAAAAATAAGAGTTTAAAATCCATTAGTCAGATATCATAAATAAATTAATTGTAAAATAAATCTTTTTTTTTAATGAATTTACTAAACTTCACTTATAAGCTAGAATGACATTTTTTTTAAACAGTAAATTTTTAGTTATAGTTGAAAGTTATCATGAAAGCGATAATGTTTGTAAGTTTCATATTTTTAATTCTTTATTATATTTGCTTTGTTTACTATCTATGCTGATAACATTTATAACGCAACTGAATAAACCAAACTAAGATTTAAGAAACTAAATTTGGCTACGATATATTGTTTCACTTATTAAAATTCTTTATATTCATGTTCTCAATAATTCAAAGAGTTGAAATCGCGTTTCAACGCAAATTTATCGCGCAATTGCAACTCTTTGGTTTATTTAGAACATGTATATAAAGAATGTTAATACGTGGACAAATATAGCGTATCCATATTCATTTGCTTAAATCTTAGTTTTTTGGATTCAATTGCCCACAGGATTTTACCTTACAAAAAATAGTCGGACCAATTCTTTGTAAATAAATATCGGACCAACTTAAAATGTTGCGGTCTGTCCGTCGGAATGACGTTTTTCGCGAAGTCTAATTATTATATCCCCATCCATAGGTGGAGGTATATTGTTTTGGAGTTGTCCGTCATTCCGTCCGTGTCCGGAACCATATCTTGGAAATGCTTGGGCCGATTTTATTGAAACTTGGTATGAGTGTACATGTAGATGTATATAAGAGGATGGTGCACTCAAATTTCATCTCAATCTATTTGCAAATAGCAGAGTTATGGCCCTTTTTTACTTACAAATAAGCACACTTTTGTGTCCGGAGCCACATCTTGATATTGCTTGGGCAGATTTCATTGAAACATGGTATGAGTGTATATATGGATAAACTTGCGAGGCAAACCATTTGTCAATGACTGTGTTATCGACCATTTTGACTTTAAAATACCCTTTTCATATAGGATATTCATGTCTTGAGCTGGAACATAACATATGATTCACAAATTACCACAGTTGTGTTTTCAATTATCTGGGACTGGGTCACATACAAGACCCATAATCATAGAGGCAAGTCAAGTTTACACTTTGAGATCAAAGATCGCAAATTTGATAAATAATTCATAATTTAGCCATTACATTGATATGCATCAATGGATTCTGTAATAACTTTTTACAGTTAGTCTTCTTTATCTGGCTGTGTGCAAAGGTAAGACTCAGGTTTCTAGGGTCAAGGTCACACACGTTGGTCAAATGTTACACATTTTGATAAAATGTGCCTCATTTTGTTAGGATTTACCATACATCAAGGGATTTGCACCCATGCATAAACCTAATTTATTTACAGGATATCAATTCAAAGAATTTGCTTGTTCATCTTGTTTTGTGCAATTTAGTCTTATCAAATACAATAAGTGACGATGTACTTTGTCCTGTTTGCTTTTTAAAACGGAAGAAGGTGCAGATGTTGACACTTGTGCTAATATGGATGGTCATTTTTGTTCATGTCTTCTTTATATTATGTACGGGCATATATGTATGTATATGGTTGAATTATTGACTTTCCCAATACAAATAACTCTATATGAGAGTGTTTGAATTATGAATAGAATATTCAGATTCAACATTTGCTTGTCTTGTTGTCAAGATTACTAAAAAAATACTCTCAAACATATATCGTTTGAGAGAACAACATTTGCCATTCGGAATAAGATTTGGGAAGTGCTTTTATATGATTTTTTGCAAATAAAGAACGTATTGTTTTGCTTGTGCTGTATCTCGATAATTGTTTTGTTTATTGACATAAACTTTTTTACTAAACATTGTTTAGTTATGCATAAATGTTTGCATACTTTTAATGTATGATTCTGTCGATTTATATTTGCAGTAAAAATTATATGAGATAGTGTTTAGTCTTTGTAGCAAAACCTTAGCATGAAGTGCTCAGGGTGAGCTTGTGTGGTCATCTAATGTCCGGTGCCCGTCGTTGTTTTTCTTTCGTCGTGAGTCTTCAACGTTTAGCTCGTTATCGCACTTAAGGCCACATTTTTTTATCCTTTCTTGACAAAACTTGGTCAGAATGTTTATCTTTACTATATTTAGCCCGAGTCCGATTCTGCTTTGTGTGAGTTCAAAAACTAGATCACCATTTCATATATAATCTTTTAAAATCCTTGTTATCTAGTTAGAGCCTCATTTATGACTCAATCTTGATGAAACTTGGTCAAATTGTTTTTCTTGAGAATAATAATTTAAGCCGAGTTCGAAGCTGAGACACGCGAGTCCAAATATTTGGTCCACAGATCAAATCTTTAAAAACAAAACAGCTTGTTATCATTGTAGGGGCCATATTTATGACTCAATCTTGATGAAACGTTGTAAGATTGTTTATCTTGACACTATTTAGGCTGAGTGTGTCTATGTGTGACATGTGTCTAAAAACTCGGTCACAGAGTCAAGTCTTAAAAAACCTTGTTATCACATTAGATGGCACAGTAGCAACTAAGCCTTTACTAAACTTGGTAATAATGTTTGTCTTTACAATATCTATGGCAAAGTTCGAATATGGGTCACGTGCGTTTTTGAACTTGGTCACCAGGTCATATCTTAGAACAACTTTGTAATCTGTATATAAGCCACATAAATGTCTTAATCTTGATGGAATTCGGTTCACATGTTTATCTTGCTAATTTCTAGGTCAAGTTCGAATCTGGGTCATATGTGTACAAAAACTAGAACACCGGGTCAAGCTTGGTCAATTTCTTTTCCTCGAACTAAGGTGAGCGCGTGAGGGCCATGATGATTAGCTTTTCTGATTTAGATCGCAGCAAAAGAACAAAATCAGACAGATAACACTGAAAGAATGTTCTCATAGTAATAAATATTTAAATAAACTTGTATTCGAGTCTAGATGTAACGTTTAACCAATCTGGATCAAAGCTGTGTCTTTATCTTTTGGAACTGCAGCATGAAGACAATTTTAAGTTGGATAAAAAAAAAGTGTCACACTAGTTAGGTGTTCATCTCTCCTAGTACTTAATTAAGCCTGTAGGGCCAGTTTGATCATTGTGGTTATGTTTTAGATGTGTTATTTTGTTGAGATGAAGTTGTATATATAATTTGTAAACATATAAATAAAAAACTGAGAGGCATGTTTTACTGACATGCAGCTAAATGAAGTTGTATATTGTTATTCAACGCTTATAAAATGGTTTATATATATATATATATATATATATATATATATATATATATTTATATATCCTTGCTTCATTAAATCATTTGTGTGGTGTACATCGTGAATTTTTATTAGCTCGTTACTACTGTAGAAGCCACATGTTTCATCAAATCTTTATGTAACTTAGTCAGAAGGTTTATCTGGACAATATCTTGGCCGAGTTGGAATCTTGGTCTGATGCGAAAACTAGATAACTAGTTGAAAATATAGAAACAAAAACTTGTTACTACTCTAGAGGGCCACCCTTATGAGTCAATCTTAAGGGGTGTTGCGGCAGTTTATTTAACCGAGGATATATTTATAGCAACACCGATTCGCTATCATCACAACCCAATATTTGTGTTATCAGAATAATCACATATTACAGAGTGGGTTCATAAAACAAAGGTCAGTTGTTCGATTCCAGGTTTGGCTAACTTTTTTTTTTAATTTTTTTTTCTTTCTTTAATTTAATTCTTGTTTTATACTGGAGCTCTTTAGATCTGTTGTTCACATTTATCAATTCAAAGCACTTATCACTAACTTCAAACCATGCCGAAATCTGTAAACAAGTCCCTGTAAGTTATTGATAATTAAGGTCGAGTTTGATACCGTATTGTCTTATGTTTGTGATTAAATATTGTATTATTATTGCTGTTTTTTTTGTAAGCTGTTGAGATCCCAGTTCAGATTATAAACAATCTTTACGGTTAATGCATATTTCAAACAATCTATGTTCCGGTACTTGGGTTTAGCCAAATTGCTATATTTTATGAAATTTGACATAGACGGTAGGGATAGTTAAACAGCAAAATCTCTGTTAAAAGTGCGGTGACCCCCGTTTTTTATTTTTGTTTTATGATAACAATACGAAGATGAAAGTATTTGAGCAGTTTCCCATAAAGTTATTAGATAGAACTTTTTTTAATTTCATTTTTGTGGTTAAAATAGTAAAAAATTGACGTTTTTTGGGTGACATAAGATTATAAAAATTATATTTCTTAAAATTTAACTTGTGTTCTCCATTTTTTTTGATAGTTAGTGGTTTAATTAAATAGTAAATGATGTATCTTAGCTTATATAATATCTACATGTTGCCGATTTCATAGGTTATTAATCATTTTTATGCAATAAGAGATTTTTCAGTTTTAATGAAAAAGTACATGTTATATAATGGTGAATAAAATCAAGACAAGGCCGGTGACCCTATGTTTTATATTTCATTTTTCATTTAGTATTTGATATGTAGTACTTGAACATAAATTTTGAACAAACTTTATTAGAAAGAAAAAAATCAGCAAAGCTGCAGCAACACCCCTTAACGAAACTTTGTCAGTATATATATATCTTGACAATATCTACACATAGTTTGAAACTGAGTCACGTGCTTGTAGAAAACTAGATCATCAGGCCAAATCTTAGAAAAACTTTGTTACCACTGAAGTCATGTAACATGTGAAACAACTCTTATAAAAATTAAATATAGGATACCAGCAGTTACTCCCCTTTTTGCAATGTTATTCGTGATACTTGTGTATATCATATGTGTGTTATAGTAATTCGAGGTTCGATTGTTTATGTGCCCCCTTTCAAAGATGCGTCATTTAGAAGTCGAACTGTCCGTCGGTATGTCTGTGCGAAATTGCCCGTCTCAGCTATACAATTGCCATATATTGATCCATTTTAGTATAAATTGCAAAAATATCCACGATCGTAAGACGACGTGTCGCGGGAAGCTTTCGTCTCTCTACCTCAAAGGTCAAGGGCACACTTAGATGTTAAAGTTCAAATTGCACCATAAAAAAAATGAAAATTGCTTTTTCAGCTAAACTTTGCCATGCATTATGGGATTTTCAGCAAACTTGGCACACAAGAAATCCGTAATAAGACGACGAGTCGCGTGTAACATCTGTCTCCCTATCTTTATGGTCAAGGTCGCACGGATAGGTCAGAAGTCAAAGTTAGTCATACAACAGCTTGGAAATTCCTGTATCCGCCATAACGATGCCAATTTGTGATGGATTTTAAAATAACTTGGCACCAATGCAATCAATCATAAGTCGACAAGTCGCAGTTAAAAACGTGTCTACCTACTTAAAAGGTCAACGTCACTTTTAAGAGTTCACAGAGACAAATTTTCGTGTGTCACAACTGTCTCCCTACCTCAACGGTCTCGGTCACACTAAGATGTCAAAATTTGCCCTAAAACAGCATGAATATTCCTGTCTCAGCCATAACTTTGCCATATTTTGACGGATTTAAAAAGAGCACTTGACACTAATGCAATTCATCATAAGATGTCGTGTCGTATATTTCGCATAGAAATCAAAGCTCACATTTAGTTATAAAACAGCTTATGCAGGCTGTAATTTTTTCATTTGATAGTCTGTTTTAAGAAAACTTACCAAAATAACTCTCATGAGGAGACTGCATGAGTGTCGCGCAGATCACACACCTCATAACTTCAAAGGTCAATGTAACAAATGTAGGTCAATTGTCAAATTTTGCCATAGACATGGTGCGTTTGACATAAGGGGATTTGTGAGACAAAATTTGAATGTGGTGGCAAAGGTGCTCTAGGAAACATGTCTTGTTCATTATATCCTACTTTTTCTTTTAAGTGATTACCTTCTATCAGGTCAAGTTTTCAACAATTGGTTGCCGTAAATTCAGGAGATCAATAAAGGGTCATTATGGCCCTCTTGTAATTTTAATTTATTGTTAACATTTCATTTTGTACATGTTGTTAAAGTACACGTTTTATATGTTTTCTTTATACATGTATATATCATCAACATACATGTATTTAGTTGTTTTTAAGTTAAACATATCAAGAATATAACTCGCTGCATGCATGAATAATCTGGACTTTAATGAACAATTGTGTATAGTTATCATATTTTCCAACAGTTAATTATACAATCTAACAACAAAACACCAATTTTACAATTATCAAATCCTATACGAATCAGATCACAACTAGAAGACAGTTCCACGAATAAAAGCGTTTCAAATTGAATGTATTCTTATATTTTTAGAATAGTGAAATTTCTCATTACTACAGTATTGTGAATGGGCACAATACACTTGCTTTCATTTTGCATTTGTATTCATCGGACGTTCATAAATAAAGATTTTGTTTAATAGCCAATTGGTATGTATTATGTTTTATTTTCTTAAATCAATAATCTATGCATCAATTATTTTGCATGTCTAATGTTCGCACTAACATATTAACTTCATTGAATTTTACAATCGCGAAAAGTATGCGCTTGCATCTACAAATTCAACATTGAAGTTATATAGTTTGCAAGTACTCGGCGAGACGTTGCGTGAAAGGTATTACATTAAACACGGAGTCGTGTTGTCAAGATTGAGATACTTATTATTATATTTAACTATGAAGATGCAGTTTTAATATAAGAGGTATAAACGAGTGTTTACAATAAATATATGAATATTTTAACACATTTTATACATTTTACAATCAATAGCTATTACATTACAATATTAACCCTATTTGTGAAAGAAAAATGAACGTTTCGTATTTTCCTATGTGACCGTGTTACCATTTGTTAGCTATTCCAAAGGTCCATATCACAATGACTGAAAAAAGTAGTATCCCATATTCATGTGTATGCAAATCATTAAAATATCGAATTTCATTTCGTACGTGGTAATCTAAGGACAGGTTCAATTTTGCTGCTTTAAGAGTGGGTATAGTTTTGTTAATTGTGCAATCATAAGTAAACATTTTGAATTTTGATCAAAACAAATGTAAAACTTAGGGTCCATGTGTGTCTGCATGTCCCGATATAAAAGGAGAAATATATAAAGAATTATGATTTCATCAAGAAAAAATTCTGTTTTTAACTGATCGACATGTTTACATTCTTAAAATATATATTGAATACTTTCACATTCAGTTTGACAAAAGGAGCCGTTGCTGAAGTGTCATATCCGGTTTTGAATAACAAGGAGTTTGTACAAATGTGTCGCGTTCTGAGAAAACTGGGCAAAAAGCATGTGCGTAAAGTGTCATCCCAGATAAGCCTGTGCAGTCCGCACAGGCTAATCAGGGACGACAATTTCCGATTTTATGGAATTTGTCGTTTAAATGATGTCTCTTCTAAGCGAAAATCCAGTTTAGGCGGAAAGTGTCGTCCCTGATTAGCCTGTGCGGACTGCAGAAACTAATCTGGGATGACACTTTACGCACATGCATTATGCCCAATTTTCTCAGGACGCGACACATTTGATTATATGTACAATTCAATATCGAAACCACTGTACATTGATATCCTCTGTAAAACGAAAAGGCATATCAAACATATGTTGCCATTCTTTTGTATCAATATAATTTAAAATGTTTGACCANTAAAGTCAATGTACACCCTCTAGGTGGAGAAGAACTTAACTTGTTTTTGCAAATACAGCACATGCATGGGAACATACTATATTTCAACACAAACAAACTCCGGCAATTGGTCGTTATTGATCCACAGTGGATCATTGAAGCATTTCAATGCTTCATAGATCATGTCCCCGATAAAAAAGCCAAGCTTCTGAAAGATTGGAAAGACTATACCGAATATGCTATTCTTAAACCAACAGTTTTCAATGCAATAATGGACAATAGTCCACATATTGGAAAATACAGAGATGTTGTCATCAGTTACATGGAGCACCTGAATGTTATGGCTCAGCCCTTAAAACTCGAAGAAGTCAAACGATCCAGAACAATTGAAGGCGAAGATGGACAATATGAAGCTGATGAAGTCCTTCTTTCCAATCCAACATTTCAAAATTTCCATATTGTTCCTTGTCTACTGAAACAACCGCCATTGGCAATATTACACTATACTTCACCGTCACCAACAAAACTGAAAACAACGGCTGTTTTATGTTTTGTGTTTTGTGAAAAATTCATGCCCCCATCATTCTTTCACAGACTTGTTGCTGCATGTATTCGAACTTGGCCAATAAATAAACAACGCAATACGTTTCAATTGTACAATATAGTGGCCATTTTTGATCTTCCTTCTACATATACATTGATCGTCTGGTACCAGGATCATATCATTTATGCACGGATAGCGTCTTGCTCAACAGATCATTCGTCGGGCATTGATTTCAAGCTGTGTCGAGATGTTCGAAATATTCTTCGTGACAGTTTGCTGAATTTCGTTGGCCAATCGTTAGATAATCAGAGAAATGCTACAGCATTTGATGAGTGCATTCAATGCCCAAGAATGAAAGAATCTTTACACAGTAAAGGCTTGTTCAGAGTCTCAGCTTTTATGTTCGAACGTGAGATAAAATGTACTGCATGTGATCTGCATGCGATGGAAAGATCAGAGGCGCTGCAAGATTGGTACAAAGAAGCATTAGATCGAATAGATAATGATGATGATTTAAATACAATAGCTGAAGAAAGCCACCTTTTGAAAGCATCTAGTGTCATTGGCAGAGAATTCTGGTTGCTCGGCAAGCATCTTGGCTTAAGCGATGGAACAATGAACCAGCTGTATGACGCCCCTGAATGCCGAAAAGATCATCGTACATTTGTTCTCAAATACATGGAAGCATGGAAGAAAAAAGAAGCCGAAAAAGCAACTCTTCAACGTCTTAACCGAGCCATAAACGCTGCGCGTATTCACTGCTCAAATGCTGAAATTAGTCCAGTTATCTTTGAAGGTGTATATTCTGGGAAAAGTACTGCTGTCATGAGTTTTTATGTTTAGTTCCTTTGAATACATTCATTTTCATTAATATATGATTCAAACATTCACATGTGAATATGCCTGTTATCCGGTTAATGCGATGTTTAACTGTTACTCTTGACGGTGGATACTTTTTTCAAATGATGTATAGCATGTTCTATAAGGTTTAATCATCGGCTCGTTAATATCATGATATGCCCGTACACCATATGGAACCATACACACACTTCAAATGGTAGCTAATGTCTGTAAATAGTGTTTCATGTCAGGACATGAACTAGGACAATTTAATTTTGGTGATACGTGTATTATATGCACTATGTTACGTGTAAGGTTTTAATAATTTTGCATGTTAGTTAAATGATTCACATTGTTTGTATTAAATGACAGTTCCTATTGTTTTGCACTGAATTGTCAGTATTTTAGGTGTTTTGTCTTTTAATGTGGTTATTAATTAATAAGTATCTGACAAGTATTTCCTATTTCTATGCGCACCGAATTGTTGATTTCATACGAGTAACAACTTATGTAAATTGTAAATGTCATATGCATCTTTGTTTCTATATCATCTATATGTAGATTGAAATACAAACGTGTTCACATTAAAAAAAAGTTTAAATCCCAGAAGTCAGATATCATAAATAAATTAAAGATTAAATAAAAAAAAAAGTTTTTATTGAATTTACTAAACTACACTTATAAGCTAGAATGACAATTTGTTTAAACATTTGAATTTTTAGTTATAGTTGAAAGTTATCATGAAAGCGATAACGTTTGTAAGTTTTATATTTTTAATTACGTATTATATTTGTTTTGTTTTAACTATCCATGCGTATAATATTTATAACGCAACTGAATAAAACAAACTAAGATTTAATCAAATAAATTTGGCTACGCTATACTTTTTCACTTATTAAAATTCTTTATATTCATGTTCTCAATAACTCAAAGAGTTAAAATTTCGTTATAACGCAAATTTATAGCGCAATTTTAACTCTTTGATTTATTTAGAACATGTATATAACGAATGTAAATAAGTGGAAAAATATAGCGTTTCCATATTTTTTTTGCTTAAATCTTAGTTTGTTTTATTCTATTGCCAACATGATTTTATCTTCAAAACATAGTCGGAAGATCGGACCGATTCTTTGTAAATGAATATCGTACCAACTCAAAATTGTTCGGTCTGTCCGTCGGAATGATGTTTTTCGCGACGTCTGATTATTATATCCACCGCCATTGGTGGAGGTATATTGTTTTGGCGTTGTCCGTCATTCCATCTGTGTCCGAAGCCATATCTCAGAAATCAGAAAAATGCTTATATATATATATATGCACCATGCACATACAATTCCATCTTAATCCATTTGCAAACAGCAGACTTATGACCCTCTTTTTCTTAAAAATAAACACACTTTTGTGTCCGAAGCCACTTCTTGGAATTGCTTGGGAAGATTTCGTTGAACCATAATATGAGTGTATATATGGATAAGCTTGCGAGGCAAACCATTTGTCAATGACTATTTTATGGACCATTTTTACGTTAAAATACCCTTTTCATATAGGATATTTCCTGTCTTGAGCTGTACCATAGCATTTGATCCACATCCATGCAAATTACCACAGTTGTGTTTTCAATTATCTGGGGCTGACTCACATGCAAGACCCATAATTCTAGAGGAAAGTCAATGTTACACATTGAGATCAACGATCACCAATTTGATGAATTATTCATAGTTGTACCAGTACATTGCTATGGGATTCTGTAATAACGTTCTACAATTGTTCTTCTTTATCTGGCTGTGGGCCAAGGTAAGACTCAGGTCTCTAGGGTCACTGTCACATATGTTTGTCGAATGTAAAACGTTTTGATTAAATATGCCTTATTTTGTGAGGATTCTACCATACATTAAGGGATTTTCAGCCATCCATAAACCAAATTTATTTACGGGATATTAATTGAACGAATTTGCTTGTGTATCTTGTTTTGTTAAATTTGGTCTTATCAAGTACAATAAGTGACGATGTACTTTGTCCTGTTTGATTTGTAAAACTGCAGGAAGTACAGATGTGTGGCACTTGTGCTGATATTGATGGTCATTTTTGTAAATTTCTTCTTTATCTTAAGTACGAGCACACATTTAACTGAATTATTGACTTTACCATTAGAAAAATCTATATGACAGTGTTTGAATTATGAATAGAATATTCAGATTCAACATTTACTATTATGTTGTCAAGAGTAATAACAAAAATATTCTCAAACAGGTATCGTTTGAGAAAACAAATGTGTCATTCAAAATTAGATTTGGAAATTGCTTTTATATGAATTTCAATATACATAACATATTGTATTGCTTGTGCTGTATCTTGAAAAAGTGTATAATTTGTTAATTGAAAATAACTTTTTTATTGAACATGGTTTAGCTATGCATAAATGTTTGCATTATTTTTATGTATGCTTCTGTTGATTAATGTTTGTAGTGAAATTCATTTGAGATGTTTAGTCTTTGTAGCGAACCTTAGCATGAAGTGCTTATGGTAAGCTAGTGTGGTCATCTGATGCCCTGTGTCCGTCGTTGTGCGTCTTTCGTCAACGTTTAGCTCTTTATCGCACTTTAGGCCACATTTTTTCAAAATGTTTAACTTTACTATATTAAGACCGAGGTCAAATCTGGATTGTGTGCGTTCAAAAACTAGTACATATGTAATCTTATAAAAACCTTGTCATCTCTTTAGAGCCTCATTTAAGACTCAAGCATGATGAGCAAGTTTATCTTGAGAATTTTAGCCTGGTTCAAAACGGGGCCACGTGAGTTTAAAAACTTGGTCAACAGATCTAATCTTTATAAACAAAAAACGTGTTATCATTGAAGAGGCCATATTCATGACTCATTCTTGTCACGGTCACGGTCACGGAGCCAAATGTTAAAAACCCTTCAAGTTGTTATCACATAAGATGGCACAATAACCACTAAGATTTTATTAAACTTGATAAAAATGTGTGTCTTTACAATATCTATGGCAAAGTTCGAATCTGGGCCATGTGCGTTTTAAAACTAGTCACCTGGTCATATCTTAGAAAATCTGTGTAATCTGTATATAGGCCACATTTATGTCTTAATCTTGATGAAATTCGGTTCACATGTTTATCTTGCTTATTTCAAGGTCAAGTTCGAATCTGGGTTATATGTGTACACAAACTAGAACACCAGGTCAAGCTTGGTCAATTGCTTTTCCTCGAACTATGGTGAGCGCTTGAGGGCCATGATGATTAGCTTTTCTGATTTAGATCGCAGCAAAAGAAGAAAATCAGACAGCTAACACTGAAAGAATTTTCCCTTAGTAGTTATAATATTTGAACACAATTTTATTCGAGTATAGGTTTAACTTTCAATCAATCTGGACCAAAGCTGTGTCATTATCTTTTGGAACTGCAGCATGAAGACATTTTTAAGTTGGATAAAAGAAAAGTGTCACAATAGTTAGGTTTTCATCTCTCCTAGTACTTAATTTAGCCTGTAGGGCCAGTTTGATCATTGTGGTTATGTTTTCAATGTGTTATTTTGTTGAGATGAAGATGTATATATTAAATTTATAAAAATATGAATAAAAAAACTGAGAGGCATGTTTTACTGACATGCAGCTAAATGAGTTGTATATAGTTATTCAATGCTTATTAAATGGTTTATACTTTTGCAATCTATTTTGATATTTATGTACTTGCTTCATTAAATCATTTGTGAAGTGTGCGTCGTGAATTTTTATTAGCTCGTTACTACTGTAGAAGCCACATGTTTCATCCAATCTTTATGAAACTGGGTCAGAAGGTTTATCTGAACAATATCTTGGCCGAGTTGGAATCTTGTCCCTTGCGAAAACTAGATAACAAGTTCAAAATATAGAAAAAAGTGTTACCACATTATAGGCCACACTTATGACTCAATCTTGATGAAACTTTGTCAGTGTTTATCTTGACAATATCTACACAGAGTTCGAAACTGAGTCACGTGCTTTCAAAAAACTAGGTTCTGAGACCAAATCTTAGAAATACTTTGATACCATTGAATTCATATTAAATGTGAAACAACTCTTATAAAAATTGAATATAGGATACAAGTAGTTCATCCCCTTTTTATAATTTTATTCATTATAGTTCAATTTACTTCTTAATATCATTTGTGTCTTATAGTTATTCGAGGTTCGATTGTTTATGTGCCCCGTTTAAAGATGCGCGTCATTGAGCAGTCGAACTGTCCATCGGTATGGCTGTGCGAAATTTCCCGTATCAGCTATACATTTGCCATATATTGATCAATTTTTTGTATAAATTGCAAACAATATTCACGATCGTAAGACGATGTGTCGCGGGGAGCTTTCGTCTCTCTACCTCAAAGGTCAAGGGCACACTTAGATGTTAAAGTTCAAATTTCACCATAAAAAAATAAAAATTGCTTTCTCAGCCATAACTGTGCCATGTATTATGGGATTTTGAGCAAACCTGGCACACAAGTTATTCATAATAAGACGACGTGTCGCGTGTAACATCCGTCTCCCCATCTCGATGATCAAGGTCACACGGATAGGTCAGAAGTCAAGTTGGTCATAAAACAGCTTGAAAATTCCTGTATTCGCCATGACGTTGTCAATTGTTGATGGATTTTAAAATAACTTGGCACAAATGCCATCCATCATAAGTCGACAAGTCGCGTTTAAAAACTTGTCTCCCCACTCAATATGTCAACGTCAAATTTAAGAGTTCACAGATCAAATTCGGCAATAAAACAGCTTGTTTAAACTGTTACTTTAGAGTTCAGCATGTTATCTTAAGATAACTTACAACAAATGACAACCATGAGGAGACAGATTTTCTCGTGTATCAACTGTCTCACTAACTCAACGGTCCGGGTCACACTTAGATGTCAAAATTCGCCATAAAACAGCTTGAAAATTCCTGCCTCAGCCATTACTTTGCCATATTTTGACGGATTTAAAAAGAGAACTTGGTACAAATGCAATTCATCATAAGAGGGTGTGTCGCGTTTCTTGCATAGAGCTCAAAGCTCACATTTAATTATAAAACAGATTGTGCAGGCTGTAACTTCTTCATTTGTCAGTCTGTTTTAAGAACACTTACCAAAATAACTCTCACGAGGAGACTGAATGTCGCGTGTATCACACTTCTCATTACTTCAAAGATCCATGTAACAGATGTAGGTCAAATGTCAAATTTGCCCATAGACAGTAAGCGTTTGACATACGGGGACTTGTGGGACAACATTTAAATGTGTTGGCAAAGGTGCTCTCGAAAACATGTCTTTTTCATTATATCCTACTGTTCTCTTTTAAGTGCGTACCTTCTATCAGGTCAAGTTTTCAACAATTGGTTGCCGTAAATTCAGGAGATAAATTAAGGGTCATTATGGCCCTCTTGTAATATTAATTAATATTTAACATTTCTTTTTGTACATATTTAAGTACACGATGTTTATGTTTCCTTTATACATGTATATATCATCAAAATATATAGGGTTTTTTAAAGTTAAAAATACCAAGAATATAAGTCGTTGCATGCATGAATAATCTGGACTAGTAAGCACAATTTTGTAATTTTCGTGACATGATAAACAATTTATAATGTTTACTTTCCAACAGTTAATTATACCAAATAACAACCAAACACTAATGTTTCGAATATTAAATCCTATACGAATCAGATCACAACTAGAAAAAAAGTTTCACGAATAAAAGCGTTTCAAATTAAATATATTCTTATAATTTTAGAATAGTGAAATTTTTCATAACTACAGCATTGTGAATGGGTACAATACACTTGCTTTAATTTTGCTCGTGTATTCATCAGGCGTTCATAAATGAAGATTTGTTTGAATAGCCCATTGTTATTTGTTATGTTTTATGTTATTAAATAAATTGTGTATGCATCAATTATTTTGCATGTCTAATGTTCGCACTAAACTATTTACTTCATTGAATTTTACAATCGCGAAAAAGTATGCACTTGCATCTTCAAATGCATCGTCGGACACCCCCGGTCAATTCATTACGTTACTCTTCATTCCTAGATGAGAGGAGCGTAATCAGCATCCGTGGGTATCGGACGATGCTACAAATGCAAGATTGAATTTAGTTTGCAATTATTCGGCAAAACGTTGTGTGAAAGGTATAACTTTAAACACGGATTCGTGTTGTAAAAATTGAGATAATTATTATTATATTTAACTTTGAAGATGAAGTTTTAATATAAGAGGTATAACAGAGTGTTTACAATAAATATATGACTATTTTAACACATTTTATACTATTTACATTTAATAGCTATTACATTACAATATTAACCATACTTGTTAAATGAACGTTACGTACTTTGTATATGTGATCATTTGTTAGCTATTCAGAAGTCCCATTACACAATAACTTGAAAACAATATCCCATATTCATGTGTCTGCAAATCATAAAAATAGCGAATTACATTTAGTAGTAATCCAGGGACAGGTACAATTTCGCTGCTTTAAGAGTAGTTATAGTTTTGTTAATTTTACAATCATAAGTAAACATTTAGATCAAAACAAATGAAACAATTAGGGTCCATTTGTGTTTGGATGTCGCGATATACAAGAAGAAATATATAACGACATATAATTTCATCAAGAAAAACTTCTGTTTTTAACTGATCGACATGTTTACATTCTTTAAATATATGTTGAATAGTTTCACATTCAGTTTGACAAAAGGAAATGTTTGCTGAATTTTCATATCCAGTTTTAAATAAGAAGGCGTTTGTACATATGATTCTATGTACAATTCAATATCGAAACCACTGTAAATTGATAGCCTCTGTAAAACGAAAAGGCATATCAAAATAATTATGTTGCCATTCTTGTGTATCAATATTATTTAACATGTTTGACCATTTATTTATACACTCTGGTGAAAACTGAATTTTGCTTATTTATATCAAACATAGTTTGTGTAACTTTTGTTTTTTCTAAGATGGACCTTACGCTTGGGTAGTAGGAATAAACGGGCATATAAAGCAAGTGTCAACAGAGCTTCTGAGTTCTATGCATCTTGCAACAGCGTTAATAATGCCTATGAAATATAAGTAGTTTGGATGGAAGTTATATTCTTAGCAAAACTCGTAATAACTATAAAGGTTAAAAGTTCAACATTGTGCATCAAGTCCAGAACAAATTGAACGCGTTTCTCATTCTATAATTTAACAAATACACTTTTGTTCCCTATAACAAGGGTAAGCACTTGGCCTTACATGTTTTGTATTAGTATAGATGTCATTCATAAACGACTAAGATAGGTAACACAGCGACCGACAGAACGCGCGAATGTGATTGTAAAAGCGTTTTGTATAGCATCAGGGACCTATACAAACGTATAGGTTCCTCATAGCATCAAACAAGTATTCAATACGCTACGATTTTAACCTTTGATTGTGCAATATATGAACCTTCCTTTTCTATTACCAGATGAAAATCGATAGGATAAAAAAGTTCGTATAAACTTTAGCTATATACTATCGCTATTTTTAGATCCTTTTTTGTTCAAAGATTGGAGAATCTTTTGTTGTCAACTACGCATAAAAAATGCGATATTTGATAAGTACTAATAAAAGAAAGGGGGAAATAGTAGGATAAATAGAAGATTATGTGAGTTTTTGGATAAAGATCAAGTTTATTATGCTCGGCACGAACCCTGATAGCGCTCGACAAGCCTCGCTCGCGCTTCCATGGTTCTAAGCCTCGCACGATAAACTTGATATTTATCCAAAACTCACATACAATTCTCTGCATATTCGTTTAAAAGAACGTGAGAAATTCTTGTTCAAAGCCTCAACTTGCTCAAGCTTCTCGCAGCGGTTATCTCTCCCTCCAACTCCGAACAGTGATCTCCACTTTAATGGTAAGGTAAAATGAGTATATTGGTGTGTGCTGCTTCCGGTACTTACTACCTAATAAACCTACTAGACTCACGAACTGTGGACTATAATTGTGAATAAAGCTCCAGTTTTCAGCTATTTCTTTGTTTATTAAAAAACATGCAAGTATGGTGTGGTCCTGTGTTGTGTGTGGAAGCCATAGTACCAGGAGGATACCCCACTTTTCCGGTATGGTGAGCATCAACCAAACTCTCATGAGCTAGGAGCGGGAATTTGACACGGGTCGCTTAGGTAAGAAGCGCGTGTACCAACCGCAATTCTAACCGATGTTTTTGTTTACGCAATCTTGTTTTCTTTTTGGTAGTATATTCGGGATTGTTAACTGTAAATCCCAAGTTTCACAACAAACGCGGTGCGTCTGGCGCAGGTCAAACGCATTATACGCAGATCCACGTGGGGTTTTATGTTAATTAACAACCGTGCGTCAAATGTGAGGTGACCTTGCTTCAGCCTCACGGTGGCCGAGCGTTAGTCACAAAGTTATATCTCATGCATGCCTTTGTCTTGCGTTCTTATGTGCGTCGAGTTTTCTGGGTCTATATCAGTGGGTTGTGACATAAACGGATCACGACCGGTACAGTAGGTCAATGTCACGTTTATAGTTATAATTGTACGCTCCAATCTGAATTGTATTGACTTCACCGAACATTCTGTGTATTGCACTACTAATGGAGCATGCATTTCACTCTAAACAACATCATGAATTGTATGATAAATTATCATACTTTTACTGACATTTCCTAGAATTTCAGTGATGTGCTGTTCATTTATCCATTGGATTAACAATCTGAATATTGTGAACTTTACGTAGTTTGGAGCTAATTCGGTCATATACTCAGATATGTGCTTATCGGTTCTTCTTGTATATATAGAAGAATCGGCACTTTTTTCGGACAGGCACTATGCGACCTCGGACACAAGGGGAGTTTAGACCGGCCGGAAACCAAACAATGTCTAGATCCTTCTACTGTGATGTGATTGTAACTTTGAGGATTGTAATAGAACGGGTTACTACGTCTTACACGAGGCGATAAGGGATCAACTCTAATGAAGAATTAAGAATCTAAGGAATTAACTGTTATCTATTTTATGTACACCCTTAATTGTTATGAACGTGTTATAAACATACCGGACATTACCCTTGTTCAGGATTGCACCAAGGGGCTTGACTCCAAATTACAAACACGTCGCACTTCAGGCTGAAACCGAGACATACATCTCGTCTCCCGTACAAATAGTCAACAAAACGATTATACAATAGACATATATCATAATATTGTAAAACTAAATGTACAGGTGACTGATAATCAATTGTACACAACGTATAATATTTTAACTAATTAACTCAAGGGAAATACATATAAAAGTAGTTTACATTTAAAGGGCATTAATTTGAATGAAGGGAGAAAACCAGTCCTACTTCAATATATAATTGAAAAGAAAATTCACTGAAAGAGAAATCGATTTTATGCCATTGGTCGTAGAATGGTGACCGTCCGATGTCTGCACAGGTGGTCGTCCGATGTATGTACAGGCTTTGCCTGAAACCACGACGACAACTAAACATTGCTCATGGCCTTTCCTGGCACTAGATACCAACACGATCTTATTCGAAATCGGACGATGTTTTTACAGTATACAATCCACGCCCGATCAAGGAAAACATTATCTTCGACGATCGGACAGTTAAGGTGACTAAATTTGCAGTCGAAGCATTGAAATAAATTATTATTGAAAATTAACGGTTTTCGCGCTGCGACCAATTTGGACCAATTATAGATCTTTGTCATTTTGAACACTAAACACTGTATTCAATAAATTTTAAAAAAAAACTACAACATTTGCTACATGTCATTTGTCGGTTTCCAATATACGTCGTGGTTCGTCTCTAACATATCTTGTTTTCAACAGCTCTCCGTTCATTTGGATAAAGACAGGAACTGTAGATCAGCTCGGATACACCATGACCAACTGCTTGAGGTCACATTTTCCAGACTGAAGTGTGGATCGTTGAAATGTCATTCCCGCCACTGCTGTAAATACAAAGATGATCGATACCTTTTTATAAATGTAATAATTTAAATTTACAATAACAACATTTGCACGTATGTTGTTAGAAAGTGGTAAGTAGAAATCCATTTACTGTATTTTATCTTGTAATTATCAAAATCCGCTAAGACACATTTGATTCTTAGCTGTAAATTACAACATTTGAACCTTCTAACAATCCAATAAAATGTAAAAGAAAACTCTTGTAGATTCTAATAAATTTATTCTACCATTGTATTGGCTTAGTTGAACGATGGCAAACGCCTTGTTTATATAGATTGAAAAAATACCAAATGTATAAAAATTCTGTGCATATTAGTTAGAGGGACATATTGACGGCAAATGATGTATTAAATTTTAATATTACCTCTTAGTTAGTATTTATTTAAAATAATTGATAAAAACGAATGTCTCGTGTTCTATTATGCATTAAAATATTTTTTTTATAATAATAAAACACTAACACTTTATGGGAGTAGGGAGTAAATATAAGTACTTAACAATTCTAGATAGATATGAGAGAAATGTACACGTATAAAGACTTTGCCCATGAGCACTTTTTAGAACGGTACCTATAGATTATATCGATCCGAGCTCTTCTGTCCATGAACGCCTGACTAACTTGGGTCCCCGTAAATCAGAATACTGAAAGTGTTAATAATAAAGTGTTTTTATGCCCCCTTCTTCGAAGAAGAGGGTGTACATTGTTTTTGGCCTGTCTGTCATTGTATGTGTGTGTCATTGTATGACAGTGTCTGTCCAAAAATTTAAACTTGGTCATAACTTTTGCAATATTGAAGATATCAACTTTATATTTGGCATGCATGCGTATCTCATAGAGGTGCACGTTTTGAGTGGTGAAGGGTCAAGGTCATCATTCAAGGTCAAAGGTCAAATATTTGGGTAAAATCGCTCAAAAGAGGGCATTGTATGTATGACAAACACATCACTTGTTTTCATAATGGTTATGTAGTCAATATAAATTGCCGCCATAGAGTCTTTTGATGATTTTTGCTTTGGCAGACTGTTCAGATTTATTCTGAACGCGAATTATTTCAGCTAAATGGTTATGCAAAATACTTTTTGTACTTTATTATTACAATTTGATACGTATACAAATGTGTCAATGACATGTTCATGGTCGTCTAATGTAAACATTTATCTGAATTGTTATCAACAGTAATACACAATAATCATAGAAGGAGTGTTCTAATCACAGAAAGTTTTTCCTCTTGCATTCGCGAATTGGGATATACAGGGTGCAGGATAAACAGGGTTTTGAGGGGTTTACACACGGGCTGGACAGAATGTTAGCACACGTTATGCACTTTATTTTTGCAAATATCTCACGATATTAAAATTCAATTGCAAACATCTTTTGTGCATAAAAGACAATTTTGTTCTTGCAGTTTATGTCGATATCTTAAAATTAAAGAATACATCCTTGAATAAGTCTGAAATCGTTGCCAAAATTTCACGATGCGTGAAGCATAACCGTGTATATGAATGCTGTACACATTGATATTTTGGCCTAGAACACAAGCTTATTAAATAAAGTAATTCTGATATATTTTATATTGCTTTAAGCAGCATAAACATTGTCTTTTATGCACTAGTTAAAATTCTTAAGAAAAAAATGATCTTTAAAGTTATTTGAAAAAAAAGCACCGCTAAGGTGTGTTTACATCCCTTAACGTTTAATTGAGAACCTCACAAAATCACGTGATTCTGCTACCTGTATAAGTAGTTGCATAGATATAAATGTTAAGCTTTGCGCATGTGCACGTTTGACAACGGTACTTATAGATTGATTTCACGCGAGCTCATCTGTCAGTGAACGGTAGTATTATTGTATATTGCATTCAAAATAAAATATGGATATCATAACGTGAAAAAATACTGTTATATCATAGAATGTGTGCAATTGCTCTTCATAATATTAATTTATGAATTGTTCGTCAAAAATATGCTATTCATATGAATATGAATTGAAAACTTAAGTATGCGTAGTGTGTGTGTGTTTTTTTTTTTGGGGGGGGGGTTGCATTAAACAAAATTAAGTGTGTCTTCCCCTAATTCAGAAAATTTGAATTGATATAGATTATAGATAGGTTATTATGCAAGAAAGGTAAAAGGTGTCGTAAGACAGCTATGCTTAAAGAGATAATTGTGATGTGCGATTGTCGTTGACTCCCTTTAATAAGCAGTACTGCTGTTGGTATGCAGAAAGACAACACTGTCTATTCGACGTTATAACATGGTTGACGCTCAAACTCTGTCAAGGCTCCTCCGTTTATTGCGAGGGACACATTTTTTGCACGCAAGCGTAAACACAATGACGTGAGTCGACGGTGTGAAAGCGAGTCCGAGTCAGCGTAAACAGTCTTAAAACACCTTAAATTTAAAAATCAAGTCTAATCGATTGCGTGTTCGTTCTGTTTCCCAACAACAATACTGTTTACCAAAGGAATTTACTAAGGTCTTAACATCATCTTTTCTCCTTTTTTGAGAGCAGCTGTATAACGTAAACTCTGACATTTTCTTGCAAATGGACCTAATCTAATCAACCCATATATGCTAAGACGTGTTTATTTTATTTATCTGTTTTCTTGTTTTATTAGTTACTCATGTTTGTTTGTTCTCTTTGAGCTGTACACTAGACTTGACGTTATCTTGTTATCGCCAGAAACATGTTACAATCAAACACGGAAAGACCACAAATAATGTTGATAGAACTTTCAATCCTACCCTTTTTTCAGGTGAGTGGATTCGATATAAAATTGTGATAAATTGTTATATATGTCATTTATACATGCGCATCATTATGAAAAAAATGTGTTTAAAGTAATAGATTTATCCTAATACTGAATGGACAAAAGCAAACAATTCTAAACACGGCTTTAAATACGCAATGAAATAAAGGACTTTAAGCCAAATAATCCATGCCAAATGCCTAAATGGGCATATTGACAGTAAATGCAGTATCATGTTTTCAAATGATCTGTTAGTTGACATTTTTCTTAAAAAATGGTTTAAATCATATGTCGTGTTATATTAATGAGAAAAAAATATTTATTTTTATAATAGTTAAACTTCGTTCACACTGATACTTTTGGGAGTGGGACATATATTGTTGGTATTGTTCATGTATTAATCAAGGAGAAGCGGAAATGCACGCGTTTCTAGTTTTTGCGTTTATATGCGTTGCATAAATATACATTGATCGGCTTTCCAAGGTGTGTATTTGGCGGGGAAAATAGACTTAATGCATGAGCTTAAAGTGTCCTCCAATACTTAGCCTGTGCAGTCCGCACAGGCTAATCAGGGATGACACTTTCCGCTTTGTTTAAAGGAGGTCCCTTCTATACGAAAATACAGTTAAGGCGGAAAGTGTTGTCCCTTTTTGCCAGTGCGGACTGCACAGGCTAATCTGGGATGACACTTTACGCACATACATTAAAACGAGACGTATATTATAACTAAATTAAACGTTTGCTTTGCTCAAGTTTGGAGCTTCTTAATCCTTCTTGAGGGGTAGTTTGACCAAGATAATTTTTCGTTATCTCTAGTAAAATCGGGCAGTATCAAGTTTGAATATAAATTTTGATAATAATTTATTTGATTTCATACTACATGATTTTGCTTACGAGTTTGTAATTGTGTGGATTCGTATATAAAACATGAAATTATGCATTTTCAAACATTGCCATTAATTATCCGTTACCTAATTTATAGAAATGACTTTGACAATTCATTTGCATTATTCTTTTAAGACATTGTATATACAGAGCGGTATAAAGACCTTCCAGCTGTAAATTCGGATGCTTATAATTTAATAAGTGTTTTTCATTTTGTACTCAACGTGGATATATTTATTTGAAGGATTCAGTGGTGATGGCAATGGTGGTGGTAATGGTGATGATGATGATGGTGGTGATTTTGGTAGTGATGGTGATGGTAATCGTGGTAATGGTTGTGATGATGGTGATTGTGGTGATGGTTGTGGTGGTGATGATGGTGGTAGTGATGGGGTTAATTATGTTGACGGTGGTTGTGATGGTGAAGATCGTGGTGATGGTGATCCATTTGTTGATGTTGGTGATGATAGTAATGGTGGTGTTGAGGATGATTGTGGCATTGATGGTGATAGTGGGGTGATAGTGGTGGTGTTGGTGGTGTCTTTTTTGCTTTACGTTTCACATTACCTTCTCATCGCATTTGGGGCTTAAACCAATTCAGAAATGGGCTTTTAAAGCTGTGGTATTCACACTACATAAGATCTTAGCAGACTCGTCTGAGAATTGTTTCTTACATAATTTGCAAGACCAACTTTTACCATCATTCAATTAATGGTTTGGAAGCTGAAATATCAAATGTATTTATGTTCTTCCTACCTTGTTCTTGCGACATTTTTAATTTTTGTAAATGGCGTCCACACTTACAAAGTTCCTTCCAATATAATCAAACAAAATCCACATCAATCCATCGTTACTTAGGCTCGATTGGTCATTGTCGGCTCGGGTACTACTTAAATGTACCCCGAGTACTCTTAAGTATACTTAAATGTACCCCGGGTACGGAAAATATACTGAAACGTACCCGGGAATGCTAACGCTTAATTGGTCATTGTCGGCTATTTTTTTTATGTCCCCCAGTCTATAATGGGGGACATATTGTTTTTATGTCCCCCAGTCTATACTGGGGGACATATTGTTTTTGCCCTGTCTGTTTGTTTGTTTGTTTGTTTGTTGGTTTGCACAAACTTTAACATTGGCCATAACTTTTGGAATATTGAAGATAGCAACTTGATACTTGGCATGCATGTGTATCTCACAGAGCTGCACATTTTGAGTGGTGAAAGATCAAGGTCATCCTTCTAGGACAAAGGTAAAATGTATTGGTCAAAATCGCTCAAAAGGGGACATAGTGTTTCACAAACACATCACTTGTTTCAAATTAATAATGTTCATTTCTATGTCAATATTCTGTAAAATGGCCTCTATTTTATCGAAACTCCTTCTCAAAAAAGCATGTCGAGGCAGGGTTTGTTCAAAGAGAATTTTGTTTCGTATTCCGTAGCGAGTTTTACGACGTTGGATTTTGGGCGGGAATAAAACTCGGTTCAGTCTTAATTGACCGGGTACGTGTTAGTATATTTCCCGTACCCGGGGTACATTTAAGTACTCGAGCTTAAGTAAAATGCCATTTTACACACAATTAGCACCAGACCTGTGCCAATCGATGCATCTGAGTAAGCTTTATAAAACGAGTCAAGTTTCTCGTTGATATTCCAAGCCGATTGCGCTCGGCACTGATAACACGCGTAAGTTACGTTGACGTTAACGTCAATGGCACAACTGTGGCGCGCTTTGACGTAAGTATTGGACAAAGTGTTATGAAACTTAAAACTTATTTAAGGCATGTCCCAAGCCTGCATAGTGTCGCTGACCCTCCATGCGACGTCCTTAACATAAGAACTAACGTCAAGGTTTTACTTTAGACCGTAAATAATAAGTGCTATTGTTCTGGTCATTAATTGGAACTGGACTAGTGCCAATTGGTGTCTCTCGATTAGCTCTAAACACGTGTTAAATTTCGTGGCGGATACCGATATATTTCTGCGGTACAACAGTTAAAAGAGTGTTCGTTGAACGTTCTATTTAGGTCACATAAGTTAAACAGTCATGTTAGCGGTTACCAGTCAAGTTTAGCGGGAGGTTACCATTCATGTGGCAAGTTGTTAGTAATGTTGATCGTTACAAGTCTGGTTGACATTTTTCAGACAGGTTCGCGGTTTCAAGGCAGGTATGCAATTTACGTATAAGTGGGCAATTATCAGTTGATTAGGTGGTTACCAGTCATGTGTACGTCACGAGACGTGCAGGCGGTTGCCAGGCAATGGTGCGGTTAGACTGTTTCCAGGCATATGGACGATTTTAATGCAAGTTGCCTGTTTTCAGGCATCAGGATGGTCAACAAAAGGATTGGCGTTTTCAAGGCAGAGTTACGGTTTCCAGGTTGACACTTACAGCTCAGGTTGGAAGGATACCAGCCAAGTGGGCAAATACTATGAGGGTTCGTGGTTACCAGGCAGGTGGGCGGTTACCAAGCAGATATTTGTGGCCAAGCAAAGGAAAGTTAACATGATCATGGGTGGTTATCATGCAAACGGGTGGTAATCATGAAGGCCTCCGGTTACCAAGTAGGTTGGATGTTACCAACAAGCGGGTGGTTACCATGCCAGCGGAAGGTTACAAGTAAGGCCGGAAGATACAAGTTCTAAAGGCGTTTTTCATGCAGTTGGTTCGTTAAAAGGCATGTGGGCGTGTTCAAACAGGTGTGAGTTTAAGGTTAAACATTGGTAAGCATACACATTATTTTCCCATATTTTAGCAAAACAGCTTTATATATGGATTCAAAATCAAAGACAGTTTTTCAAGTGACATGACATGACGTAATATTCAAGATGTGTGTACGTTGAATATAAAAGTATGATTTTTGAGTGAATAGTGCTATAATTTATTTTGATGCATTGATTTCGAAGGTTCAAAGAAACACTTAAAACTCTAAAAAAAAAATCAAGCTGCAGCGTAAACCTAAACAGAGTTTAACAATATTTCTTTACAAAACGAAACTATATGTTTAGTTTTTGATTGCTCAAAAACATTTAAAGGCTTACGTTTTCAATACGTGACTTTGTATAGCAATTATTGTATGTGCATTTCAATATATTCAATCATGTAATACTTGGCTTATAAATGAAATAGCATAGTTTCGTTAGCTAAATTGGTTTAATATTCTTCTGTTTTACTAAATTTAACCGATTTTAACAATAAACTAGAAATGTGTTACAGACACTGATTTCCCTTCCACACATGTTTGAAAACAGACATATCCACGTTATATAAATTCTACGTAGACACAAGGACAAAGGACCAATTCAGCCGAAACGTGTAGCAGCCAAAATGACATGCTTTGCGATTATCAATACATAAATTTCAGTCAACTGTAAAGGTTTGAGCGAGACCCATCATGTACTTAAAGAGGAATTCAAAACTAAAGCTTCACGAAATACGTACAGATAGGCAGACAAGTGCACTGCTAAATGCCTTAAACTCCGTGATGGCATTAAACAAATTAATTGTACCATTGCCGTTTATTGTTTTAAAACGTTATAACCGCTTCGTAATAAAAACATCCTCATGAGGTGAACCTTTGATAACGCATGCGACATTTTCAAGTGTTTGGAAAGACGCTTTACCTAAAAAAGTGTCCTTCGTTTAAAGCGAACGGTCATTTAGAGCGAAACAACCTTTTGTATGAATGCATGTGAATAAAAATAAATCATCAAATATACAATTATTAAAGTATGTCTTCAATAACAGATACAGTTTAATTTGTTTGGGTGTGTTAAGGTTTTTGTAAATCCGTCTTGAAAATTTAACTTTGAGAAGAAAATATGTTTTCCCCGTCATCATCATCACCATTACTACCATCATCGCCACCACAACGATCTCATCATAATCATCATCGTTGTCGTCTTTTTCATCATCATCTCAATCAGTATCTCATAATCATCACCTACAGCAGCAGCTGCAACAACAGCAACTTCGTCGCTGTCGTCTTATTCGTTATTTGTGACATACCATTTGCACAAATTTCACCATCATTTACAATTATTATAATTCTTCTATTCATATTATCATAAAAATCCACATTCAATCCATATTCATCATCGTCAGAAATGATAACAACGTTGAAAACAACTCGGCTGAAATCATTACATTTGCTTCTGATTATTATATAGATTATAGTTACAACAATAAGAAATGGCATTAAATTATCACAGAAACATGGGTTTCATTGAGGAATGTAAAGTAGTTTCCTCGGCACAAGAATACAATGCAAATGGCAATATTCGAAATTATTCAGCATGCATGCAAATTAAATGAGAATTGACTACTGTTTCTAGAATCTTTATCTTTCATGCAGAATGATGAAGATATTTGAAACATGGTATAAATGAAATAATTTTTTTTTATGTATTTGTATGTGTTACCACGTTTTCTTGCACAATATTCTTTTCAGTTGAGCGTTTAATAATGGGAAGATGTTAACATGCATTATATATTTATATTTCATGTAATCATAAACGGGTAAAAGACATAAATAATTGTCTTAAATTGGTTTCAGAAATCAATACTTGCATCAGTATTTTTACCTCAAAGTCAAAGCGGCATTACAATGTGAAACTGGCTACCATAATGATCAAACCATGGTGATAATAATATTTAACAGCAGTTTGTCGAAATGTCCATACATTTATCATATATTACATGTTTAATGAACACTAACAATAATATAACAAGCAAGTTCGTTCAATTGATATATCCCGCCAAATACATTTTGTTTATGGATTGGTGCAAATCCCTTAATATACGGTACCATCAGAAAAAAACAAGAATTATGTGTAGGGTATAATTTACATTCCCACATGCCGCTAAAATTATTGTAAAGCCAAAAATTAGACGGCTTTTAATCGCTTTTATACCTTGCAAATCTCGTCATTGATATCTTACACCCATGAAATTTCATGTTGAAATCCTGTATAGTATCTGAGATATAGCCCTGAAAACTTACATCACACGAAAACTTACAAAGGACAATAACTCTAATTTAAGAAAGTGTTTGGTTGTGGCACTTCTTCTCATTGTTATCAATACACGCATGAAGTTTCATGTTGAAATCGTGTATATTATCCGAGATATAGCCCCGAAAAGTTACAACATACAAAAAACAAGGGGCAACAACTCTTTTTTAAAAACGTGTAGGGTTATGGTTCTTGCGCATGGTACTTCGCCTCATTGATAACTATACATCAATTAAGTTTCATGTTGATATCTTATATAGTGTCTGAGATATAGCCCTGACGGACGGACAACACCAATTATATATCCCTCCCCCTGTGACGGGGGATTTAAATCTCCATAATCAAAAGAGAACATAACATGCAGGCCAAACAGTACATACAAAACAAGCGACGACAACATGACTGAACTTTAATTGACGTGCTCCGGATTGGTTGTAATCGTCTGTCATTTATAGATGGAAAAGGAGTTAAACTTTTCGTTTATTTAAGGTATAAACACTAATCTGCATTGTTTTTTGTTTTAAATAAACTACTGTGCATAAATGATGATAAAAGTCTACATATTTCCGGATAATCCATCGTAAATAGTCTTGTAGTCGCATGTATTACTTTAGGTCAAGTCTGGATCTTTAACACAGTTAATCTGAAGTCGCATTGATATGCGACCAAGGCCGTCAATTAATTCATGGTCTGATCTATAATCTATGCCCCCGTCAACATCATCATCGTCAACCCCAACACTGTCACGGAAAGACCAGGTCCTAGTGCTTAGTGCAAAGTCATATATTCGAAATCGTTTCACTTTAACATGCTCTAGAGATTCGAGTTTCTGTTTGATGAGGATATATTCCTCTGGTGGAATCTTCTGGGGCATGGTAATATCTCTTTCATTAATACAACAGAATTCCAATCTACACTCAACTGATTGAGTCCATGCGGACAGTTTATTCAGAAGGTCACGGAGTTGTGAAGGAGACAATGTATAAAAAGAGCCAATCAAATGCTTCAATGACGGGGGAAGCTGCAGGTCGATATATTCAGATAAATAAACTCTAAGCGTTTCTAGCTGTGATAGGGATGCTAGTGACAGTGACAATGGAGGTGTACGATTCCAGGATACAAAACATTGAGTCAAATTTGGAGCCCTTAAACTCAGGTTCTTGACATTCAGACCATGCAGAGTCTCCAATAGCCAGTTTTGCCAGATTAAGTCACTCACTTCGAATGCACATGTATTGTTTAAATCCGTATCTATTTTTGCGCATATACGTTCCAATGGAATGCTGCCTGCATCCTCTGCACATGATCCTATGTGACTGTCTGGCAGCCTACCGTTAACTTCATCGTGTGAAGTTATAATACAGTGCGACAGGGCACATCTCACCCTATGATCGAGTATCAGCAGCATTCTGAGCAGACTGCGTAGCCAGTTTGAGGAACATGTGACTCCATGCAATTCAATGCGTACTATAGAGGGCAGTACTGGAGTATAGTCTGCACACTGTGCTTGATCTTCACCGTTTAGTAGACACCATGTATAATTGGCTTTATTGTCAAAACTGTTCAAATCAAAATAAAGGAAGCCAATATGAGTCAGTTTTTGTTTGTTATGAATGAGAGATCGTTTTGGTAAAACTTTCACCTCATTGCTGATTGTTATCGAATATAAATTTTCAAACAGTGACAAATCCAGTCCGTCATAAGCTGTACAAATTTGAATACATTTAAGACTTTTATAATTATTAACAGAGAGTGGTAATAAAGTTACTCCACCGCTTAGATTAATTGATGCTATATTTTCATAATGTGACAAGTCAAGCGCTTCACATTGACAACCTCCAAGTAACTGCAGATCTTTCAACTTTTTCAGACCGACCAGTGCATTTGGTTGCACTGTTGCATTACACCAGAGTAACAACCGTTCCAGGTTGTGACAACATGATAAGTCGAACTCCATACAACAGACAGCCGAACTGACTTCTTCCTGATCTTTTTGTGTAAGTGTAGAGGAACCAGGATCACCACATGCATGCAAGCAAACAGGTCGAGATTCCTGACAACAAGTAGAGAACGCGTCTCGTGAACATATTGATACCCTATATCTATGCAAATTAACAACCTCTAAAGATCGCGCACGTAACGTGTTCAGTGTCCAGATGTGAACCAATTCTTCAGCATCATTATCATTGTTGACCTTGAAGTGACTGAGATGCAGGTGTATTGGGGAGTTCTTGTTAGCTACAGCCTCCCTGTAGCCGGAAAGGATGAATGTTTGGAAGGTTCCGAGATAATTGCGATCAACGGCAAGCTCATTCAGCAGTGCAGATAGTTTATTCGCTGCAGAAATGTTGAAGCCACACAAGAATATAAACACTTGAGATATATCAACTTATCAAGATATGAATTGTCATGGCGTTTGAGATATCCGGAAATGACGTCATCCACAGCGTCTGCATTGTTGGCGATATGATAAGCAGTTAAGAATTCCTGAAAAGTTTTGTGGACAAACCTACAAGTCGTATCAGTAGCTTTTTTAGATTTCCTTTTGGTTAATAATCCTGATTTTAGTGCGAACTCTTTTGCAGATGGACTCAAAAAGTCTGACAATTTCACATCGCTAAAAACTATTGATATCTCTTTTTCATTTGAAAACAAAAAAGAGAACGCAGCTTCAGCAATGGAATCTATATGAGCCTTATTTGCTTTTAGATATTGTGTACCATCAAAGTTCTTTACTGGCGGTGGATTCGATTTGTTGAAATAACACATGTCCGGAGTGGCTTTTTTGCATAAACAGTCAAGAAGGGTAGTGTAAAGATCACATCGTGATGATCCGGTCAGAAGCTCCGCAGCCTTATCATCTACCCAGGTACAGAGGACAAGCGTATGCAGCAGTGGAGAAGATGATATCGACTGCAAGTTGCGACTAATGAGGAATATCTTGAACTGCTTCACACTTTCTTTGATATCCATTGATTCGTCAAGTAAGCATCGTAGTAGCCTTTCATTGAATGCCCCAGTATCGCTTATACCCTCAACTTCTAACAGAATATCTATTTCAGAATTTTTGATACTTTCACCACTTAGTTTCCATGGTCGAGACGTTGTGAGTACGATGCAGTTGTCTTTAGGAATTCCTGTCATAGAAGGTAGCGCTTCATCACCAGGCCACTCATCTAGACCGTCTTGAATAACGAGACATATCTCATTTTTCATAATTTGAAGACAAAGTTTCTTCGCTTCTTCACGTTCGTCTTCCCCATATATCTTATCAATTTGCTGTGTTTTAATCATCTGCATTACATCCTTCTGATGTCTTGAATCTCGCAAAGAGAGGAAAAAGATAAATTTAAATTTCTGTAGGGTCTCAAAGTCAACAAACACTGTTTTCTCTTTTGTAGATTCCGTTGATGGCAAATGTATGTTACACCACTCATTCACTAACATGGAAGCAAATGTCGATTTGCCACTGCCAGGCTCGCCTTGTAAATATTCTGATCAAGTTTCATAAAGATTGGATTATAAATGTGACTTCTAGAGTGTTAACAAGGTTTTACTACATAGCCATATAAGGGAAAATGCCACGCCCCCTTGCGGTCATGTTTTTTAACGGATCTCAACCATTTTCGAACTCAGCCCAGATATCATTATACAAATATTCTGACCAAGTTTCATGAGCATTGGACCAAAAATGTGACTTCAAGAGTGTTTACAAGGTTTTACTATAGCCATATAAGGAAAACTGCCCCGCCCCCTGGCAGCCATGTTTTTCAACAGACCAGAACCATTTTCAAACTCATCCGAGATATCGTTAGAACAAATGTTCTGACTAAGTTTCATGAAGATTGGACAATAAAGGTGACTTCTAGAGTGTTAACAAGGTTTTACTATACACTAAAGCCATATAAGGAAAACTGCCACGCCCCCTGGCGGCCATGTTTTTCATTCAACTGGAACCATTTTCGAACTTGTCCAAGATATTATTGGGACACATGTTCTGACCAAGTTTCATGAAGATTGGTCTAAAAATGTGACTTCTAGAGTGTTAACAAGGTTTTACTATAGCCATATAAGGAAAACTGCCACGCCCCCTGGCAGCCATGTTTTTCAACCAACCGGAACCATTTTCGAACTCGTCCAAGATATTATTGAGACACATGTTCTGACCAAGTTTCATGAAGATTGGACAATAAATGTGACCTCTAGAGTGTTAACAAGGTAAATGTTGACGCCGCACGACGGACGACGCACGACGGACAAAAGGCGATCACAATAGCTCACCATGAGCACGTTGTGCTCAGGTGAGCTAAAAAAGGACTTACGTGCAGCCAATAAAAACTGCATGAAGTGCATTAAAACAAACAACACAATGGTTGTTTGTAAGTCACTAAAAAAAGTCACGAATAATTAAAAGATAGAATTAATAGGAAACTATTGACAGGTAATATATTATCTATTAGTGCATTTGACAGAAATATTCACTAAATAAATACAAACTTTTTACTCTGTGCTTTTTGCTGGCCTCAAAAATGAAATTTAAATATTTTAATTGTGCTCACTATATCCAATACAATTGAAATTGGGGGCCAAAATACGCCAAACATCTGATTAATTTGCTGTGGCTTTATATGTACATGTATCTCCATTATGTTTAATAACCAATGCTAGACTGGTCTGCTACAATTGTTTATCACAAATACCAACATATTAATATTCAAAAGTACGTATCGTTAACGTAAAAAATATTGACAGATCTAACCCCTATCCAGTCGTTACACCTCCCAGATGTTACACTCTCTAAGCCTGGACTTTACACCTCTCAAGGTGTAGTCATTACACCTCCCAATATATTGATTACGTTAATTAATAAGGTGTGATCAAACTTGCCAATAGATAACTTATGAACCACTGATTGGATTTGTCATTAAGATGATCCACTAATTTTAGAATTCATAAAATCAAACAACATCTTCAAATGAAATTTAATCAAAATCATAAATGCTTATGGTGTGAACAAACTCCTTTAAATTTAGGTGTTAGCATTACCCTTTGATAATTAACAAATTATTTGAAAAGATAAAAGAACACTGATTTTCACACCCAAAAATTGTTATTTTCTAATTATAACTGCACATCAAGAAGACAGACATACAGACAAACAATAAAAAAAAACTTGGACAAACCCCCATTGGACAAGACTATGAAAGGTCTCTGATGATCATAATTGATAATTAACAGGTTATTTTAAAAGATCAAAATAATTTTAATAATTTTCACACAGACAATAGGACACATAAAAAAAATATTGTAAGAAGATGGCCTGATGGGGCATATTTTTTTAAAATGTAGGTTCATCATAATTACTTTTAAGTTCAAAATTGATTTTTTTTTTAGTAATTCAACTCACATGCATGACTCATTGAAACACTTATTAATATTGATTAAAGCAGGAACATCATTAATCAAGTGAAGTGTGCGCCATTATAGGGGTGATCACACGTTAGTAATCTCATCAATTATGTTTATATCTTGGGAGGTGAAATGACTACTGTTGGGAGGTGTAACGACCACTGCTGGGGAGGTGTAATGACTAGGGGTTTAACGTCTGGGAGGTGTAACGACTGGAAATTGACAAATTTCAGGCAATAGCTGTAGGCCAAAGGTAACATTTTAAATTATCATTAAATGAACATGCAGCATAGAAAGTCAACCCTATAATGAATCTGTGTTTTATGTTTATATCTTGGGAGGTGTAATGACTACTGTTGGGAGGTGTAATGACCACTGCTTGGGAGTTGTAATGACTAGGGGTGTAACGTCTGGGAGGTGTAACGACTGGAAATCCGTAATCTAAGTAAAGTCTACGTGGTGTGTAACCGTTACATGTTTTTATTTCACCAAATTGTGTTGCCATTACCTCGAAACTGTTCTATATTTCTTGGATAGGCAGTTTCAAGAAGAGGCGTTTCATCTGTCTTACCGTCGCATCTAAATTCTACAGTAATTAACTTTTTTCTTAGAGCAGACACATAACAACCACGAAAGTTGACAGTGGCGTCCATTCCAGAGGAAAAATTCAGAATTTCATGCGAACGCGAAGCTGTGAGTATTTGACCCGTGAGCCAGCTTTTTTGGTGTTTATATTCTTTTCCTTTCTGCTGAAAGCTGACCTTTGAAAACAACAGAAAGTGCAAGGAAAAGAGAATTAATAACCCAGGGTTAGATTCGTGGCAAGCACGATGAACGGAAGTCAAATACTGATGGGTGAAGATTTTCGCCGAACTGTTTTGGTAAGTATAAGTGGTTGGTAACCTACAATCAATCGTTAGTCAACGGCAATCTCCGAAGTCAACAATCAGATATTCGGAAACAACCGGGATCCCTCGGACAATTCCGCCATAACGGCGGTGTGGTGTAGCCCACTGTCCGATGCGTTCAGATTGATTCGGAAATAGAACGTACTTTCCCGATTAGTCACGACACAGGCATTGTTTACGTTGTTTTCTTCCTGTTTGTTGGGCAGGGGAAAATCCAGAAGAAAATCTCGGACAAGGAAGTAAGGTTTTCGTTATCATAACATTTACGGATGAAATTATACCGATAAATCATTATTGTATAAGTTTGATTTAATATTGTGTAACCAATATAGGATTAAAAGTCTTGAGTATGTGCCAAGAAAGCCTGATAGGTCAAACTCCAAGTTCATTATTTCTTACCTAAGCAAGTAGTTTCGATTTAAAGTATTGTTGTTTTAACTGTGGATGCTAACACTTATGTAAACAATGCACAAAATGAGTTCATTTTCTCCACCAGTTTGTACAATCGACTGTATTATGTCAAGTGTAATAACATCAGATGATACTTCGACTATTTAAATGCCTTACTGGTCATATTTGTACGCATTTTCAAACAAAGAAATTAGTAATTCATACTTACAAATTGGAAACTACTGTCACATGATACGTGTTTATAATTATATACACAGCTTATCATTATCACATGTGGTCAAATATTTATTAACTATTGATTATCCAGTACAGTTTTGATAACAGTTAGATCTAGAATGATCAGTAACCCATATTTATTTTAGAGTTACAAATTATTCGAAACACTTAATTAAATCCAACTAAAAAGGCTGATCCCTTCACTGGTAGTTTCCCTTTTGTTAGCATGACTGATAGCGAAACCCATCTGTCATGTTTTGAGGAAAATGGTTCAAAATAAGTAGTTAAAAGGTATTTGCAATTTATTGTTATAAATCATTAAATGACACCATTGAACATTTGGATGCTATGTTTTTATGTCCTTTAATTCATTTCAGTTTCCTACCCATGTGTGACAGTCTAAACAGCATTGATGACAATGCTTTGTTCGGAGAGGGATTGCGCAATGACCAAACAGAGCTGACCATTTCAAATACAGGTTTCGACAGATTTCCATCCGTACATAACGAAATGCCTCAATCACAGAGTGGAGCTTTTCAAAACAACAGGGTGAGTATTTGCAGTATATGAAGTCTGGAGCTTCATTGTTAATACAAAATGTAGTAAGTTGCAATAAATTAGTATAAACCTATTTATTTTAGCTTAATTGCATTTTAAAGTACTCTCTACTTACTTGAAATGCTCTCGAGTCAGTTTCTTGGGACTAGAACCAGTACTTGGTGTCTATGGGGGAGATCTAAAGAACGCTCACACAGTGGGGATCGAACCCATGACCTCCCGGTTGCTAGGCGGACACCTTAATCCACTACGCCACGGCGACCTGATGAAATTAATTGAAAGTTTTCATGTCACCAATATGGTACTGTAAAGTGTTACCTGATTTTATTTTGTTGAAAGTGAGTAAAAGATACAAATGACATATAATAATACAGTATTTGGTTCTGGGCTCTTAACATTTTGGCTGGGCAATGTCTTTTTGGGCAACCAACCATAATATGTTAGTTTCTATCTATGTATGGCTTCCCAAGCATTGGTAGAGAACATGGTTGGTGAAGCTAAACATAACCGATATGTTCGATGGAAGTTGAATCATATGCAATGGGTTTTAAATAACAGACTTTCAGATACTTACTGATGTGGGCAAAAAAATTGGTTTAGCTGTTACCAGGACACGTCAATTCATGTCATGGAAGGGACATAATTTACAAATAACATTATTAGACAAACATTTTGATTGAATATCTGTACTTAGGATTTCATATAAGAAATTGACTAGGAAATTATAAGATATGATACGGATAACTATGCTTAAAGGACCCAGGGAAAACCCTGTATTTAATTATATGATAATTTTGATTAAAAAAATGTATCAGCTAACAATCAAAGTCCAGGAATAATGTATATATAACTGAAGGTCACACAATACTTGGTGAATGCTAAAGTTTACACAGGCGTTATAGTTACATTTTGATTTGGATTTTATTTTTATAGGATCATGACAACGTTGGAGCTGTGGGCCCATCCTCGAAATCAATACACATTCCAATGGAAAGACAAGGAAAAATACCTCAACTCGCCATAATAGAAAAACCTGAAGTTCGTATAAGTCATGAAAACCTTGGCGCAAGAAGAAAAGAGGTGAAAAACAAAGAAAACAAAAACAAGAACGGTGAAGTAAGGTTAAGACTTGAGATGGGTAAGTTAGAAAACGAAGGGTCTCCAAACAACTCATTTGTACCGAAACTTCAAATGAAGCGATATGACCGCCCACAATATGATGCAGTGAACGGAGATGTGAAGGGAGATAATAATACAAGAGGAGCTAGAGTTAGGTCAGGTGGACAAGTTTTGACGTCAAGAAACGAATTTAGTCCTGAATCAGCGAATAATTCGGGAAGTCTAAGTGATACAAGTATTCCTACCCCTGCTCTTTTTTCACCCAATACATACAGTGGAAACGATACTAATGTTAAGAATACATTCGTTGCAAACAATACAAATGCTAAGAAAACGTATGGTGCCTCTAATAGCAAAACATCTCCAGGAAAGCGCAGTATCACTGTGGCAAATGGGACAAGAATAAAAAAGATCGACAACACAGCCGTCACATCTAAGGCCAATAATTTGGTAGCAAGGGGGTGTTCTGAACCTGTTAGGAACCGGTCAACAGACGTCAGCTTTTCGGCTTTGAGCGGAACCGAAACATCCGGGACATGCAGACTGCCTACAAACGGATTTGTTTTGTCACAAAATAGTTATTCCCCAGGCCCCCAAGACGCGGAACAAGACGAATTTCACGGGCTCTCGTGTTCGAGTCTTGAAATGGATTCTGAGCCACTCAACAGTGGCACTGTTGTTCAATTTACGATGCCAAAAAGTAACGTTCTGGAAAACCTTACCCGTAATCCTAGCAATAGTAGCATAGTTGTGCCCTACCAGCATCACTCCAGAAGTAGTTCCGACAGTTCGTTACACTTGACAGAAAACCAACTGGGTCAGGGTTTTTTAGAAAATTCGCCCGCCGAACGTTCGTCAGCTTTTGTGCCACATTCAGGATTTCCTACCACACCCAACGGTTATGAATACATTAGCAACTCGTTGCCTTCAAATGCCCTCTTTGGGGATGGGACATACAGGACCAGAACTCCATCTAGCACATTTGATGATTCTATATTTGCACAGGAGCTGCAAAGGCAGTTCTATGAAGAAGAACTCGCAGCTCGACAGAGTTCCGAAGAAGCGCATTCTGACAATGAACATGAACTCATGCCTCGAAGCTTTACAAGGTCACGGCCGTTGTCTAATATCAGGTCAGCAGAAAATTTGCTTCGTTTTCAAACACCGGTTTCAAGCAGTCACCAGAATGTTAGATCTGCGGAAAATTTGCTTCATTTTCAAACACCGGTCTCAAGCAGTAGTAATCAGAATATTTCATCGGTTTATGACCCGAATGGGGAACACAGTGACACTGAAAGTAGACTGTCAAATCCGCAAGATCCCTCCAGGAACTTGCACGTAACTTATGAACGTTTATCTTCACAACAACCCAATCCAGCAGATACCGCTTTCGTGTCAAGCCCAGACATAACTATACCAATGACAACCTGGCCAAGTAACACACAGGAGCAGTATCCCAGGAGTGTTCGTGAGCCAATACGAATTGCTCACGAAAGTCAGCAGCCCATATGTAAGTATGAGCCTCTTTTTGGGAAAACTAGGCTTAAACCATGTTTGTTTAGTGTCATCTAATATTAGCCTGTGCAGTCAGAAACACTTTCAGCCTACACTTGATTTTCATTTAAAAAAGACTTCCATTAAATGAAAAATTGTATATAACTGGAAAGTTTTTCCCCTGATAAGCCTGTGTGTACTGCACAGGCTAATCTGAGATGTCACTTTACGCATATGCATTAAGCCCAGTTTCCAATGTTTTTTTTTTCAATTTTTTAAGGTTTGGTGTGTAGTTTGGTATCTTGTGAGCATTAGATCCTTTCATAAACATTCAATATCATAATCAGCAATTTCAATAGTCAAATGACCCCCACTTTATGCACATGCATTAAAGTCAGAACGCCGCGGCTCTTATTAGGGGTATTTTAATGGATAATGCTTTACACTATTTCCAGTCTCCCCTGAGCCGGAAGTTAGCGACCACCAGACAGTGGTGTCCTTGGTCAGGGAACACGATGAGGACCTGGCCAGGCGCACCCAGGAGGCCATGGACGCTGAGCTGGCGCAGAGACTTCAGGTGAGAAGTTTGAAATTAGTCACACTGAAAGCCTTTTTTGCCGTATCTACAGGTCTTTTAAACCCATTCCCAAATTGAAATACATTGTAGTTAAAAAAAATCCCAATTTGAAGAAAAAAAAAACAGATTTATAAAAGAAGAGTTTAATACTTGTTACAGGTATGCTTGTTACAAGTTACTCCAAGGCTGTTTTTATTTATACTGCTTGCATAAAGCCATTTTAACTTTGCTTCTTAGCGGGAAAGGATTAGCAAAGGTTATATTTTAAGAAATCTAACAAGGTTAAACAAACGTTTAACTTTGTAACAAGGTTTAACAAATGACTGTGTAAGTTGTCACAACTTACAAGGTTTAACAACTGTTTAACTGTGAACAAAGTTTAACAAATTTTTTACTGTAACAATGTTTAAGTGTGTCACAAGGTTTAACAAATGTTTAACTGTGTAATATGGTTTCTTAAATGTTTAACTGTGAACACGGTTTAACAAATGTTTAACTGTGTTACAATGTTTAACTGTGTAACAAGGTTGAACAAATGTTAACAAAGAAAATAGTTTAATACATTGAACAAGTTTATCAAATGCTTTTTGCATGCGTGTTAAACAGGACGAGGAAGACTCAACAGCCATTCGTCATGGTGATGATATCCCTGGTAGCTATCTCATGCGACACACTGACAGGCCACTCCATGTGAGAGGGGTAAGAACGAATGTCACATTTATCATTTATAAAGAAAAATAAATTTTCTGAAATAAATCATGTTTAGCACAAAACAGCAGAGTGCAGAACCCTCCTATTTTGCTCTATATCTTTCTTTATAAAGATATTCCAGCCATGTTTGAAAATGGTCCCCGTCTTGCGAACACCACATTTTAAGATCAGTGTGTCTTTACTGTCTAATACCCTATTGTTTTTATACCGCAAGTATAAACATTTGGAAATTTCACATTTGTTAGCAATACAAGCTGACAGGTATAGTGAACCTATCAACATTGCTTATCCCTGTCAATGCAAAAGGCAGAGGGATATTGAATTGGTGTTGTCCGTCTGTCATTCCATCTGTCACACAATTTTGAAATTGGCAGGGAATTCAATTCATCGAATTTGCTTTTGGTGTGAAATTTGGTGCAGAAATTCGGCCCCAATCCCAATATCAAAAAGTAAATAGTTTTCCTGAATGACTGCCCAAAATTCCCTATTGAAGATTGAAGGTGGACCCCCCACCTCAATTTGTTTCCGTAAACATGTATATTTAAAAAAACTACAAAAAACATTGAGTATCATCCAGCTCTATGATTGATACTTAGCAAATATCATGTTAAAAACACTAACAATACATGTTTTCTCAATTGTAAAGTATTTGCAAAAAAAACACAATTTCCCAATTTAAGTCAAAACAAATGATTTTTCCCATTCTAAAGAGCCACTGTACATTTCAGTTTGGGCATCGGAACAACCAAAACGTAGCGGATACATACACAACAAGTCGAGGTCGCCCATTGTTCACCTTCCGCAACCACTGGTCTGATGAAGATCCGTATGGAATGTTGGACTCTGTACATGATGTAGATTACCAGCAATATGCTACTGGTAGGTCACCAATGTAGATAAATGTGTCGAGTTCTGAGAAAACTGGGCATAATGATTGTGCGTAAATTGTCATCTCAGATTAGCCTGTGCAGTCCTCACAGGCGAATCAGGGACGACAATTTCCGCTTTTATGGAATTTTTCGTTTAAATAATGTCTCTTCTCAGCGAAAAATTCAGTTTATGCGGAAAGTGTCGTCCCGGATTAGCCTGTGCGGACTGCACAGGCTAATCTGGGATGACACTTTACGCAGAAGCATTATGCCCAGTTTTCTCAAAACGTGACTCATTTATCCCCCCACGGAGTGGGAGGCATTAAGAATTGCACTTGTCTGTCCGTATGTACATACGTCCCGAAGTTTGTGCTTTGAACTCCTCTTTAAGTATTGGGTTGATCTCGCTTAAACTTTCACAGTTTGAAAACTGGTATATGAAGTAGAAAATGATTTGAGGCTGCAGACAGAATTTTGACAGAATTATGGACCTTTTTCTGTTTTTCTGACATATAATATATTTGTGGCCTGAAGCTTTTATTTTCAACTCCACCTTAATAACTGGGTTTATCTCGCTCAAACATTCACAGTTAAATGAACTTAATGTGTATATGATCGTAAAGAAAGGAATCTAGGCTGCAGAGATTTTTTTCAAAATTATGACACTTTTTCTGTTTCCCTAATATAGAATATATAGTTTTAAACTCGTCTTAAAGTTCTTGATGAATCTCGCTTAATTTTCATAGCTGACTGGTGTTAATGTGTTCATGAAAGAAGGTTTTAAACGGACATGTTTTGGCAGAATTATGGCTATTCGCCGGTTTTTGCACTTTGGAATATATCCCTTTGAGCGCTGGAACCGGATTTTGAAGGCCTTTGCAAACAGTTTGGATCCAGATGAGATGCCACAGAACGTGGCGTCTCATCAGGATCCAAACTGTTTGCTACTCTGATAGTATTCTTTGAAAAAAAATCGAAGAAAATGCTAATTTTAGCAATTCAGCAGACAACATTTTAGCAGAAGACAAATTTCCCAGCATGCAAAGGGTTATAGTCCCAAAATGTTAAGTTTTCAACTGCTCCTAACTACTGGGTGGATCTTGCTCAATCTTTCACCGTTGAATGACTGTAAGGTGCAGATGATCGTTTAAAAACAAGTTTTAGCTGCGACAAGTATTTGCAGAATTATGGCCCTTTGTCTGTTTTTTCTACTATATCGATATATAGAGATATATATGGATTATAGCTGTTTTTTTAGTTCAATAAAAACACCATCATTTACCCTAGGAAAATCTTAATAATTGATAGACATTTTTAAGTTTCCAAAAATTGCTAATAAAATTAAAACCTGTCCAATGACCAGTACATATTTGTCATGTGCAGGTTACGATATACCGCCGAGTGACTACTATTTACCGTATGCCGATGATGATGATGGTGACGATCGACTGGTCAGTATAAACGTAAGTNGAATTAAATCACGAGTGATTTGATTACACGCATCTATACTCCGTACTGTGGGTTATTCGACAACAAACCATCATAGAAAATTATTATTTCGATTCTAACACGATTCTGATTGATTTGGTTCAAGCTTTTGGACGTGAACTATATTTTTAAATACTCCACCCTTCTTAGTACAAAGTTCACTATTTAGTAACGTCATTGAATTGTACAAACATATGACGTCGTTTCATTCATAAATATTTTGCAAATGACGTCACTTTCATTGAAACAAAAATCGTAAAAACTTAATGACGTCACGTTTATTGATGCTACTGAAAAGCTGACATGCTATTAATGTTTTCTTAATCACGTTTTCTAACAAATAACATTCTTTGTAGGCGTGGTTATGCCACTTATCACCAAATATACAATGTTTTGTTTCATTAAATTTATATACATGCTTCATTTATTACATTCGTTTTAGAGTGGGTTTTAGCACGTGCATTTTACTGCAATATTTTTTTTATTTATTCCGAACTATTTTCGAAACATTAAGCTCCGCCCATAATTATTGCAGAATAACCCACACTTGATTTCCTTCTTTGTATATAGAAGACAAGTCGCGTGTAGTGTTAGAATAAAACATTCTTAATACAAGGTATGTGAATGTTATGTAAAAATTAGTACCGGTATATGTTTTCAATCCAACCTTGCTTCAACATGTTAATTATTTAATCCAAATATTGTTAATTCATTGAACGCGGGAAAACAGACAGAATAAACCCTGTAATTTATTGGATTAGCTCAATCTAATTGGACCAGTCTAAATTAACATGCTCTTATTTTCTCCCCACAGCAAGACCCACGTTTACTGGCACGACTGTTGATGCATCGGAATCCACACATGACCATTCCGGGACACATGGACTTGAATGATTATGAGGCGAGTACTTCAACCCTTTTAGCGCTGGGACTGAATTTTAAAGGCCTTTGCAAACAGTTTGGATCCAGATGATACGCCACAGAACACGGAGTCTCATCAGGATCCAAACTGTTTGCTTTTCTGATAGTATTCTTTGAAAAAAAATCAAAGAAAATGCTTATTTTAGAAATTCAGCAGATGACATTTTAGCAGACGGCAAACTTCCCAGCATGCAAAGGGTTAATTGTCATTTCAGAATCTTGATAAAGATCAGCCTTTATGAGCCACATTCTGGGAAAACTGGGCTTAATGCTTTTGCGTACAGTATCGTCCCAGATTAGCCTGTGCAGTCTGCACAGTCTAATCATGGAGGACACTTTCCATTTTTATGGAAATATCCATTTAAAGAAAACCTCTTCTAAACGAAAATCCAATTGTAAGCGGAAAGTGTAAACCCTATAAAGCCTGTACAGGCACAGCCTGTACTGCACAGGCTAGTCTGGGACGACACTGTACGCACTTGCATTAAAATCCGTTTTCTCAGCTTGTGGCTCATTAAGAAATCACAAATTTTGGATTCACAAGCTGTACAAAGTACAAGTTTAGTTTAGGACAGAAAATGCAAGACTCTTGACTGCCATTTTCCTAATAAGCCTATCACGTCATGACAACACTGAAAGAACAGTTCCGTTTTGCTAAAGTTTTATTCATAAAAACACATGAAACAGGCAAAATTAGATAGATTTTGCAACACCAAAGTACATTTGTGTGAAGGCATCTTTGAATGACAAGGATGGTAATTTAATTGTAAGAATGCAAGTCAAAATAAACAGAATGTTTGAAGAAAAAAAGTATTTATATCGAGTATGTTTAATGTGCATTTTTCCTAGTGTTTAAAACGGGAGGCGGTAAACTACAACGGGCGAGGCATGGTATGGTTTTGTGCAAGGGGGGGTTAGAGGGTTAGGGTTAGGGTTGGTGTTAGGGGTCGGGTTAGGGTTTGGGTTAGCCTAAACCCAACCCTAACCCGACCCCTAACCCTTACCCTAACCTTACCCTTTTTTTGGGTTATCACCCCTATACCATGCCTCGCCCGTTGTAGTTTTCCGCCTCCCGTTTAAAACAAGCAAATTAATTTAAAAATATTCTCATCTTAAGTTAGGAATATTTTAACCCATTTATGCCTAGCTTCTATACCAGACATCTCTAATTTTGGAAATAAATTGATCCAATTTAGAAGGATGGGAGAGTCCACTTGGGATTAATGGGTTTAGATTCCTTAGAAAAGAAGGCAATGGTTGACACAGAAATGATAACTGATACTTTCATGCAAAAACATTATTTTGACTCAATAAATTTCATTTCAAGTTAGTTTGTTGTTTTTATTATTATGAAAAAATTAAGACCCTGAAAAAATTCTCACAGAAATTATAATGCAAGTTTAATGTTGACTTATTCTTATCTTAAAGGCCCATAAAAGGTGACGATCCGTTATTATTACCGATTTTTAAATATTTTTTGCATATTTTATTTATAAAGGTAATCAAAAAACAATCTATATATGCTATTGGACATAACCATAAAAAATGAGCAAAACAACTTGTTTTGAGCTCAAAATACAATGTCCTCCAAGTCAATTGTGTTTACAAACAATTATAAGATGGTAAAAATAGCACTACACTTGAATTCGGAATGTCCCATTTTGTACACGGGTATTATCCACACATTTATCTGTTGTGTAATGGAAAGTTTTCCAGTCATTGTTTATTTATATATTAAATTATTTTCTTGTTCAATTAGGGCATTAAACGACAAATGAAACATTGTGCAAGTTTAAATATATGTTTGTATGCAGAAATCTGCAAATGTAACCGATTTTACCAACAGCTATTATTTGATAAACTGCATTTTGAAAAGCAGTAATGTAGAGTACATGTGAAGTAAAGTTGTAAACATTTCTTCAAATTATGAAATGGGTATATCTTCCATAATTTTTGACAACATTGCACCTAAGCTGTGTTATTAGCATTTTTTATGCAAGAGTAACTAAAATCCGGTAAAAATTATACCAGTTTATATGCATAATAATTGGATTTGTCACCTTTTATGAGTCTTTAAGTTAAAACTATTTTAAGAATCTTAATAAAGATTTGCCCAGCAATGTTTCACAAAAACAGCGTAAAATACTCTTTGTTATCATCATTTGTGTCGCGTTCTGAGAAACTGGACAAAATGCATGTGCGAAAATCAGGTTTTATACTGTTTACTGCTCCTGAATCAGTACCTTAGGGTTGGATATGGAGACTTTAATACCTTAATTTAGTAAGAAAGGTCTTTAATTTAATAGGGTTAAACCTTTACCGCACAGATTCACATCTTGGCCTATTTGTGGTCCCTTGAATTTTTTAATTAAATTACTATTCTTAATAGATTTTGGTTTAAAAGGCTTCATTTTCAACCCCAAGATACTGATAAGCAGCAAACAGCATAAAACCTGAACAGCCTGCGAGTTACTTGTAGGCTGTTCTTGTTGTATGCTGGTTGCATAAAGCTGTTTTCTAATGCTTCTGAGCAGGAAAGGTCTAAGCGCTTATTCAGTATAATTTTCAGAAGCCACACATTAGTGATAAAGGTCTTAACTCTTTAGGTGCTGGAACCGAATTTTGAAGGCCTTTGCAAACAGTTTGGATCCAGATGAGACGCCACAGAACATGGCGTCTCATCAGGATCCAAACTATTTGATATTCTGATAGTATTCGTTGGAAAAAAATTGAAGAAAATTGAAGAAAATGCTAATTTTGGAAATTCAGCAAACATTTTAGCAGATGACAAATTTCCCAGCATGCAAAGGGTAAAATTTGATTTTAAAGGGGCTACAATCACATCAAAATTCAAATCTGAGTGGCTTAGATTTGACTTAGGAATATTTTGTACAATCACAAGTTCCTTCCCATTGCAGGCACTGTGGGAGCTAGCAGAAAACCTCGGCGAGGTCCGTCGGGTGGGGATGGAACAATCAGAGATAACCGAACTCCCGTCTCACGTGTACCAGCCGTCTGCCAGCGCTGAAGGGAAGACAGACTGCCTCGTGTGTATGGAGGAATACCAGACGGGGGAACGGCTGAAAACCCTGCCTTGTTGCCATAGCTACCACGCCGATTGTATAGACGAGTGGTTGAGGGTAAGTATTTGAAATTATTTTCACATGATTTTTTATTTCATTTTTGTGGCATTTTAAATGGATTTTTAAAAACTTTTCAAAACTGTTAACACATTAGTTTAATTTAATAAAATATTCCATACAAATACGTTACTTTTGTTTATTTTAATTTTTTTTTTTTTTTAGTAACATAATACCGGCAGTTTAGACCCTTCAAACTCAATGAAGACATAAATGCCATTCCTAATGCACAGGGCATTTAATAGGTTTTAAAAACTTGGTGTCAAATGACCCAGTGTTTGAAATGTTCAGGGGAAAAAAAAGAAGTTTTCATTTGTCAAAATACTTTAGTCCAGATTGATTTTCTTTTTGTTTAACCCATTTATGCCTAGCGTCTAGAAAAAAGGCTTTGGCAAACAGCGTAGACCCAGATGAGATGCCTCATGATGTGGCGTCTCATCAGGGTCTGCACTGTTTGCTTAAAGGAATTTCTGTAAGAATTATTCTAAATATAGAAATAAATATACTAGACATCCCTAATTTTGGAAATAAATTGATCCAATTTAGAAAGATAGAAGAGTCCACTAGGCATTAATGGGTTAAAACCTCCACTAATGTCAAAAACCAAAAACAAGCTGATTAACGACAGACATTGGCTTTTGACCTCTGAGTTTGACCTTGACTTTTGAGGAAGGGAGACACATGATTGTCGCGACACACTGTGTCTGGATGTTGTCATTTGTGATAAGGTATTTTAATATTGCATGATGAATGACTACATTCCAGACAAGATGTTTTATGGCTATGTTTTTTTCACCTTTGACCTCTAGTTTGACCTTTACCTTTCAGTTAGGGAGACCATTTTTTTGCACACAACTTGTCGTCCTATGTTGGTCTACATTTGTGGGAAGTTATTTTAAAATTCATCAATATATGGCAAGTTTATGGCTGAGAGGAATTCAAGCTGTTTTATGGTCAAACTTGACCTTTGACCTTTAGGTGTGACCTTGACCTTTAAAGTAGGGAGACAGGTGTTACATTCAACATGTTTTCTTATAATGGTTTTAATAAAAAACATACAAAGTACCGTAAACTGTTTTTATACCCCCACAAACGAAGTTTAGGGAGGTATATAGGAGTGAGCTTGTCTGTCAGTCTGTCTGTCGCTCTGTATTGGTTGTCCGCTCTCCTACTCAAGTAGTTTTCATCCAGTCTTCACCAAACTTGGTCAGAAGTTGTATGTAGATGATGTCTTTGGTCAAGTTCGAATATTGGTCATGCCGGGTCAAAAACTAGGTCACGGGGTCATTTAGTGCGTTTTAAACATTGAGCAGGTTCTGTGTCAATGCGGAAGTGGGGGTATTAGTCACCTCTGTGACAAAGCTCTAGTTGTTCCTAGACTGTATTTAAGTTAAAAAACAAATACACAACTTTTATTTCTTTTACAGAGGAATGCCATTTGCCCCATTTGTAGACAGTCTGCAAAACAGTAGACAGAAATCAAGACAGAAATGCAAACTGCTGACTGTGTTCTTCAAAGTAGAAAATGTTATAAAGAAGGAAATATCCAAGATACATTTGCATGGTTATAACATCATGTTTAAATACACTTTTTTTATCTGTTGTAGTTGTTTTAATGTTGTTGCAAATATATATTCCACGTTGTTTGTGATGAAAGCATTCATTGTCTTTGTATATATGTTGTGAAATAATATTTGTGAGTTTTTATTACAATATATTCATTCATAAACATTTTAAAGTTCTCTTAAAAACCTGCAGTATCTGTATCATGTTCTGCAGTATCTGTATCATGTTCTGCAGTATCTGTATCATGTTCTGCAGTATCTGTATCATGTTCTGCAGTAACTGTATCATGTTCGTGCGTTTGTAATTGTGTGTGTATCTTGTCTAGAGCATTTGTTTTGTGACTCGCACTGTTTGGCAATAGGTTCCTTGCCATATATAAAGGACTGCATTGTATAATAAGGTTTCATGCTTGCTTTTTTTCCCTTTATTTTTCTTTATTTTTCAGTTTGTCAGTTCATTTGTTTAGCTGTGGTCACATGAGTGAACATGTACTATTTTTACGACATGTAACATAATGGAACATAGCAATATTATCAAGTATATTAAGAATGAATAGTTACAAGTCCATACATTAAAAACATATTACCATAGTAAGTGTAAATCCATGATATTTTTTTTTGTAAAATTATAAACAATTATAATGAATAATGGATATATGTTATAATTGCATGGAAGGTTTTAAGAAAAATAATGTATTTTATTGAAACTTAAATAACCATATCCCTAGCATGCAACATTTTGTTATGTTACATAGGACATCATAAAATGTTACCCTTTCGTGGAGCTAAAAATAGAATAAAAAACCTTACCTTAAGCGTCCGAAAGTTCTTTAGTATATCCAATGTTTTAACAAATTATATCCAGCAGAAAATATTTGCAATTCCTAACACCTCAGTAGACATTAACATCCTTGGTCTGACAATACATTGTATCACCCTCTATGGGTCGTGATATTTAAATAATGTTATTTTACTCAATTTGTTAATACCGGATTTTATAGCATGGAATTATGAAATTTCAGTTGCTTTTTTAAACTGTTACAAAAACAATCATGCAATACCGTTTAAATGATATTAAAAGTTTGAACATTAACACCATTGTAGTTTTTCTTTACAAAGCGAAAGGTTAAACAAAATGTTGGATTACAAAACAAGATTATCGGATTTACCCATTAGGAAAGCATAGAAACAACAGACCTTCAAAACTAGATTTTTTAAATTTTTTCAGTTAAGCAAAGTTTCGAGCATGACCAACCAATTTTGATGTTGACCAATACATTAACTGAAAACACTAGAAAGGAAAAGTACCTTGAAAAGAACAAGGTTAATTCATGCATGCATGCATGATTACAGTTACAAATTCATCAACAAGAGTGTCAATATGTCACAAAAGACTCCTATTTTAAGGCCTCGGATACATTGCCCTATGAAGGCAGTTTTAATTTGAGGCAAAATGCTGGAACAGACTTTAAAAAAGACACGCATTCTGTGGAATTATTTATTTGTGTCTATGCAAATTCTCACAGAAAGCCTTTTAACCCTTTGCATGCTGGGAAATTTGTCGTCTGCTAAAATGTTGTCTGCTAAATTTCTAAAATTATCATTTTCCTTGATTTTTTTTCAAAGAATACTATCAGAATAGCAAACAGTTTGGATCCTGATGAGACGCCACGTTCTGTGGCGTCTCATCTGGATCCAAACTGTTTGCAAAGGCCTTCAAAATCCGGTTCCAGCGCTCAAAGGGTTAAGTACTATTTTGCGAGATACAAGGCAGTAAAGGGCCAAAATTAAAAAGGTCTTCAGCTGGTGATCAAGCTAGTTATCAAACTTGGTCAAGATTATGCACCAACAAACATTATCACCAAGTTTGTTTGGAATACTAACTATTGTAAAATCATATTCGGGGGACATCAATTTTTGTTGTTTTCGTGGGTTGACCGATCTTAAAATTAAACACAAACACATAAGGAAAAACTAACCAACGCAAATTCCTGTTTTTTTCCCCAAAATCAGAAATCCACTTAATTTACATGTCCCAGATAAATCCTTTCCTTAAAAACCACAAAATTTCATTCCGACCAATATAAATGATTTTACAGTATTTCAGTTATAGAGCAGACAATATGAACTTCACAAACTTTGGACAATTCAAGGGCCATAATTCAAAAGTACATGTACTCCATGCCATCTGGCTGGTTTTTGATTTTGGACCCGAAATCATGCCCACAAACATCACAAAGTTTTATCATAATCCTTTTTAAAATCCTTAAAATAGAGAGCGGAAATGACTGTCCAGATCACCACCGATAGCCAGCCTGCCTGCTACAGGTGGTCCATAAAACACCAGTATAAAAATGCTAATAAACCCACTTTCACTTAATACAAAAAATTCATGTTTTGTGCTTATTATATTAAAGGAATACACATAATTAATTAAGTCTTACCAAAAATAAAGAAAGAACACGACATGCAGAGTTTTGTGTAAGTAAATAATCAAAATTATTTCCATTTTAGCCCATTCATGCCTAGCGTCTAGAAAAAAGGCCTTGGCAAACAGCGTAGACCCAGATGAGACGCTGCATGATGCGGCGTCTCATCAGGGCTTGCGCTGTTTGCTTAAAGGAATTTCTGTAAGAAATATTCTAAATATAGAAATAAATATACTAGACATCCCTAATTTTGGAAATAAATTGATCCAATTTAGAACGATGGGAGAGTCCACTAAGCATAAATGGGTTAAATTAAAGGTGTTATTCTTACTTCACATAATAGAGTTAAATCAACTTTAGATGATGGAAGACAACTGGGAGTGTCTTGAGAATGTATTTTTCACCTCTAGTTAAGTGGTTGTTTTACCTCAATAAATACTTAAGCTGGTGTCGATCATTTTTTATTATAAAATATATCCTTTTTATCTTGCCCGGACTGCACGGCCTAATCTGGGGTGACACTTTAGACACATGCATTAAGCCCAGTTTTCCCAGAGAAAGGCTCAAATGTTCAGCTGTAGTCACAGGTTTTTTTATTTCAAACCTATTTATTTAATTTCCAAAGGAAAGCCAAAGGCTTATCGAGACACTCTTGAGTCCATATCCTGGCTGGAACCAATACTTGGTGTCTTACACAAAAGTTTTCCCAGAGTGGTATCTGATTCGGGACCCCTTGTTTGCTAGGTGGACATCATATCCACTGCGCCAGTGCAACAAAGGCATTTTAAAGTCAATACTGACAGAATAAATTTGCATCCCATGTTGGTAAATGTTCAGAGTGCGGATCTAATTTGGGACCACTTGTTTGCTAGGTGGACACCATGTCCACTGCAGTCCACCATATCCACTGCGGTCCACCATATCCACTTCGGTCCAGCATATCCAATGCGCCATCGCAAAATATTATTTTAAAGTCAATACTGACTGACAAACTTATATCACACGTTGAATAATTATCACCTATTTGCGATGAACACATATTCGACTCCATGCTGTGTCACACACTGTTCGATATGATGTAAAATATCCCGGAGTCTCCGATCCAGTGCCTCTAAATGTGAGTCAGATAAAATGGGAGATATAGGGTCCCCCATTAACACTGTACGCAGAACCTGGCTCAGGGCTCCATCTTTGTACAGTAGCAGCATAAGCCATGTAGTTTCTCGTATCCTGAAATGAAACACAGCACTGTGTAATGGAATATTTAAGTAACATAATACAGAACATGCAAAGAAAACTTTATAAGGACAGACACCAAGAGGGCAATGATGTCTCTGAAGCTATCAACCTAGTTCAAGGTACCCCAAAAATTGTCGAAGATTTAACTCGGACATAGTTTTGTTGATCCTCTTTTGACCCAGATTCAAACTGGCCTAGAAATTGACAAGATGAACATTCTGACCATGTTTTGTTAAGATTGAGTGATATATGTGGCCTCAATAGTGACAACAAGGTTTTCTAAGATTTGACCTGGTGACCTTGTTTTTGGACTCATGCGACTCATATTTGAACAAGCCTAGAAATTGTCAAGATGAACTTTCTGGCCAAGTTTCGTCAAGATTGAGTCATTTATGCTGCCTCTAGAGTGGTAACAAGGTTTTTCACAGATTTGACCTGGTGACCTAGTTTTTGGAAGCATGTGATCCACATTCAAAGTATGTTTGGATATTGTCAAGATAAACAAGTTTCATAAATATTGGATAAAAGTTTTACGTACCATGCAAAATGCTGGACACTGAACATAGGTTGATAACAATGACTCACCTTGAGCACCTTTAGCTCAGGTGAGCTAAAAATGAAAAGTATGGGTGGAATAAAATTACCAAAAACATATTTTTAGAACTGTATAGACTTTCTGCATTTGAGCAGTCTATCAGCTGCCGCGCAAAGTACCGGTTATTTACAATATGCATTCACACAGATCATTATTGTGTGTGCATATCCATTACATCATTAGGCCACTTGTTTTTATACAATTAGTTTGGTCATGAATATATACAAACATACAAACAGGGGTCATTGCGGAATGAAAAACACACTAATCAGGGTAAACTAAAACATATCAGGTGGGCATATTATCCAATCAGAATGTAGTTTTCACGTGCACATCCAAAATATTATAATTTGAACCCTTTGAGTGCTGGAACCGGATTTTGAAGGCCTTTGCAAACAGTTTGGATCCAGATGAGACGCCACAGAACGTGGCGTCTCATCAGGATCCAAACTGTTTGCTATTCTGATAGTATTCTTTGAAACAAGAGGGCCATCAGGCCCTACGGCGCTCACCTGAGAGCAAAAGAAACTAGACTATTCTGAAAAAAAATGCAAGCTGATTCATGAAGATTGGACCAAAAAAGTGACTTTTAACATGTTTTCTTTATATTTGACCTAGTGACCTAGTTTTTGAGCTCATATGACCCAGTTTCAATCCCTGCTAAGATTTCATTGGGACAAATGTTCTGACCAAGTTTCATGAAGATTTGCCAATAAATGTGGCTATTATATAGCGTCAACAAGTTTTCCATATAGCCATATAAGGACAACTGCCCCCCCCCCGCCCCTGGCGGCCATGTTTTTCAACGAATCATAGCCATTTTCAAACCCAGCCGAGCTATTGTTAGAACAAATGTTCTGATCAAGTTTCATAAAGATTGGATTATAAATGTGACTTCTAGAGTGTTAACAAGGTTTTACTATAGCCATATAAGGAAAACTGCCACGCCCCCTGGCAGCCATGTTTTTCAACCAACCGGAACCATTTTCAAACTCGTCCAAGATATTATTGAGACACATGTTCTGACCAAGTTTCATGAAGATTGGACAATAAATTTGACCTCTAGAGTGTTAACAAGGTAAATGTTGACGCCGAACGACGCACGACGGACAAAAGGTGATCACAATAGCTCACCATGAGCACGTTGTGCTCAGGTGAGTTAAAAAAGTGAAGAAAATGCTTATTTTAGAAATTCAGCAGACGACATTTTAGCAGACTACAAATATCCCAGCATGCAAAGGGTTAAATGAGCCACACTCTGATAAAACAGAACTTAATGCATGTGCTAAAAGTATACTCCCAGATTAGCCTATGCGGTCCACAAAACTTAATCAGGAACAACACTTTCCGCTTTTATAGCATTTTTTGTTTTAGCAAAAATCCAGTTTAGGCGGAAAGTGTGGTCCCTGATTAGCCTGTGGGAACTTCAGAGGCTTATCTGGGACGACACTTCACGCCAATGCATTAAGCCTTGTTTTCCCAGAGCGAGGTTCAATTATATACATGTATAGATGTTACCTGCAGCATTGGTACAAAGGTGCAATAATTGACTTCTCATCATGCAACGGATTCCCAAAACTGCAATACAAGATAAAATAGCAATTTTTACGAGTTTGTTTGTTTCTTTACTTTAAAATTTCGCAGTTTCCATCAGTATTTCAGTCAAATCACAGTTAACCTACATGCCCTTCCCTAAGGTTACCTGGCTTTAGCTGTAGATCTAATAAGTGAAAGTAAGTACGCCAGTATAAGTATGCCAGTAACACTTTAACCCTTTGCATGCTGGGTAATTTGTCGTCTGCTAAAATGTCATCTGCTGAATTTCTAAAATTAGCACTTTCTTCGATTTTTTTTCAAAGAATACTATCAGAATAGCAAACAGTTTGGATCCTGATGAGACGCCACGTTTTGTGGCGTCTCATCTGGATCCAAACTGTTTGCAAAGGCCTTCAAAATCCGGTTCCAGCGCTCAAAGGGTTAATAACAATAATGGGCGTATGAGCAATCTACATACAAGTGTACCAATATATGGTGCTAAAATCGAATCAGTGATAGAAATGTTAAACCATGTTTTTTTTAAAGATTCCAATAGAATCATTTGTCAACATCAAGCATTCTCCCACTAGCTCGGCAAACAGATATATGCAACACATGTGAAAGACATTATTTTTTAATTGACATGAGGTCCGATAACTTAAAATTTACCGGACCTCACCAGATTTTATCGAACCTGGTTCTTCTTTAATCAAACAAAAGAAAATAACTTTTATATAGTTTATCAACCAATTACAAACTTTTCGTGTCGCCTAAGTCAAGAAACAAGGTGCAATATTTGACTGGTTCTAAGAATGGCTCTTGGAGTTTGTTACGTCACCAACAAAGATAACTAGTTCGACTGGTTGGTAAAATCCGTTTTATTTTAAAGTTAAATAATCTATCAAAGTAAAATAAACATAAACCAGTCTGTTTTTTTTTTACATATTACTAGTTTCATGTTCATTTATAACCAAAACAAAGTTTTACATATTATTTTTTTTTGGCGGAAACGAGGTCCGACAGTTTCAGGTATACTACTGGACCTCAGCAAATTTTATCAGATTTGTCCGAGGTCCGATATCTTTTGCATGGCTTGATAAAAATAACATGTCCACCAGGCATTTTTTTTTCTGAACAAAAAATCCCCTGATTTACCTTTTAGCATTATCTAAAATCAGCATGGTGTCCCCATATGTTTCGTATATATGACGATCAGCATTGCCGATGAGATAGTCAAATATGGCCGCGTCGACGATATCCAGTAGTCGAGGGCCGGACCAGTAGTCGCTGTGCTGGAGGATGACCTTCTTGCAGTAGTTTGGGTCTTCTTCCCAACTGTAATGTTCATAAATGAGCCTTGCATTGGGAAAATGGGGCTTAATGCATGTGCAATAAGTGTCGTCACAGATTAGCCTGTGCATTATGCACAGGCTTATCAGGCATGACACTTTCTGCTTTTCATGAATTCTTCGTTTAAATGAAGTCTCCTCTTTGTGAAACCATCACAATTTTACCTTAGGCCTTGAAATGTGACCTTGACCTTTGACATATGGATCACTTTCTTGTGCACAGCATTCAGTTTTTCTTTATATATTTTCTGCCAAGTTATTTGAAAATCCATCCATGCGGGGACAAGACACGCTCAAGACAATAAGTTGACCTTGAATTGTGATGTTGACCTTTGACCACAGGACACTCCTACACAACATGCTTGTCTCTTCTGCAAAATCCATTATGCTGGACAGTATTAAACACCAGGCAAACTGTTTGGAGTCGACTTCAAATCTTTGCTATTTGACCTTTGACCTTGAGTTGTGATCTTGACTTTTGACCTAGTTGCCTGTTTCAAATGTAAATAAACTCACATCACGCTTATCATTTCTGCCACAATTTATTTGAGAAACCATATACACTACATTAAGTCATGCTCCACACTTATTGTTTATGATGCGCAACACATATGTGCCTCGCTCTGAGAAAAGGGTTTTTATGCATCTGCATTAATTGTCGTCCCAGATTAGCCAGTGCAGTCTGCATAGGTCAGAGACAACACTTTCCGCCTAAACTAGATTTTTGTCAAGAACAGTCTTCCTTTAAACACAAAAACCCATAAAAGCGGAAAGTGTCCTCCCTGATTATCCTTTGCGGACTGCACATGCTATTCTGGGACGACACTTTACGCACATGCATTTAACCCACTTACGATGCTCATACACATGTTAATATAAAGTCACTTAATTTTCTGCAAAGACCTCTTGACCATAATTCTGATCATCGCCTTTGGAAAGTCTGTCTCAATTTAGACAACCTTAGTAAATTTTGACAACAGGTTAAGCGGTTTGTACAAGGGAATCAACTGTCAAACAATAAATAAAAATCACATACTAAGCAACAACCCCAGGTTATATGTACCAGATGAAGTGTGGGCATTCCATATTAATTAAATGTGGTGTGTTCTGAGAAAACTGGGCAAAATGCTTGTGCGTAAATTGTCATCCCAGATTAGCCTGTGCAGTACGCACAGGCTAATCAGGGACGACAATTTCCGCTTTTATGGAATTTTTCGTTTAAAGGATGTCTCTTCTTAGTGAAAATCCAGTTTAGGCGGAAAGTGTCGTCCCTGATTAGCCTGTGCGGACTGCACAGGCTAATCTGGGATGACACTTTGCGCACAAGCATTTTGCCCAGTTTTCTAAGAACACGACACAAATGTGATCTGTCATGTTATGAATTAAAATTAGGAATTGCTGGTCAATATTTTCCTATTATGAATGAACCATCAAATTGATTAATCCATATTGTACTGACTTCAACATTTGAAACCTTACAGAAAAACACATAAAACCTACTTAAATGAAGTCATTAGAGAAATTCAGTACAAATCCTAAACCTGACCGGACCTTAAGACTATGTTTTTTTGTATACATTTTTATGTTTGTGTTGTTTTTTGCTGAAAAGTTCCCTTTCTGTTTTCAATTCGCCTATATTCATTAGTTTCTGTGTCCGTTTTTGCAGGTTTTCAGCGTAAACCTTTCCCTCTCAGAAGAAAAGTGAAAATGGCAGCCAGCATAAAACTAGAGTTACTCGCAGTGTGTTCAGGTTTTATGCTGTTTGCTGCTCATTAGTACCTTATGATTGGAAAGGAAGCCTTTAAAACTTGAATGTAGTAAGAAAGGTCTTAAATCTAATTTGATTTTCAAAAGGACTACAATTAAATGCGTCAAAGTGCGTATCTGAGTGGTAATGGGTTAAAGGAACCTTTGCAAGTTTTGGTAAATTGACAAAATTAAAAAAAAATAGTTTGACATTTCCAAATTTTGTTGTAGTTATGATATTTGTGAGGAAACAGTAATACTGAACATTTACCATGTTCTTAAATATCCATTATCCAAAATTATAAAGCATTACAAACACGAATCGATTGAATAATTTGGAGATATCTGCTGTTATTGATATATTTTCTGACACTAGGAGGATTGCTTATATTAAGTATAAAATACACCAATCTTAATCACTGTATGAGCACGGGTGGCCGAGTGGTTAAAGTGCTAGACTTTTACTTCAAGGGTCAGTGGTTCGAGCCCGGTTGAGGATTACTTTTTTCTTTCTTAACTGTTATTCTTGATTTTTAATGGAGCTTTTAGTTCCAATGTTTACATTTATCATTTTGAAGCATTTAATGACAATCTTGAATACATGCCAAAATCTGTGTTAAGGTCCCTTTCAGTAATGAAAATCCCATACTTAGCGGCAACCCCTGTCCTGTATGTGCGCGCCCAGGGGTGTTTATGAGCGGTCAGTGAGGCGTGATTGGGCAGCCACAGGGTCACGCTGCCCTCCAGATGGGCTCCCTCCCCACACACGCCGGTAGACTCGTCCTGTTATCAGTGAGAATTCATAACATGACCAGTGATTTTTTTTGCCCAAAATTTGGCCACTTGCAGGCTGTTTCCGAATGGCAAAAAGTAACATTTTTTCGCAAAAATCTGACCAAAATTTCCCAAACAAAATGCCAAACTTTTCAAATAAACTCAATTATTGGTTAATTGAGTTTATTATAAAGCGATATAATTCTGTATCATTTTATAATATAAATTCATAAATGCAGTTAAACATGCACTTTTATCAACAATCATTGGAATACCGTTATTTATAATCATATTAATAAAGTTCGATTTTTCATGGTTTATCACGCTATTTTTCCCAATCCAAAAGGCACAGGCTGTAAAAAATAAAGCCAAAACAAATCAATGATGACAGATTGCCCTGTAGACTCATCCTTTAATCAACAAGAAATCATAACAGGGCTCGGTAGCTTAAAAACTTGAACGGCCAGTTAAGGTAACAGTCTGTTAGCTTCAGACCCAAATAAAATTGAAAGCAATATATCATCAAACAGATGCAAATTATATGAGCATACAATTACAAATGTGTTTACAATTAACACACATATTAAAAGGTTAACAATAAAGTCAAACAAATAACTTGATAACAAAAATAACAGGTGTGAGCTTAGCTGATATTTAAAGTTTTGAGCTAACAAGCCTAAGTCTATTTGATCTGCATTAACCCTTTGCATGCTGGGAAATTTGTCTTCTGCTAAAATGTTGTCTGCTGAATTTTTAAAATAAGCATTTTTTTCGATTTTTTTTCTAAGACCACTATCAGAATAGCAAACAGTTTGGATCCTGCTGAGACGCCACGTTCTGTGGCATCTCATCTGGATCCAAACTGTTTGCAAAGGCCTTCAAAATCCGGTTCCAGCGCTCAAAGGGTAAAAAGGTTAACAATAAAGTCAAACAAATAACTTGATAACAGAAATAACAGGTGTGAGCTTAGCTGATATTTAAAGTTTTGAGCCAACAAGCCTAAGTCTATTTGATCTGCATAAAAACATTACATCCCGATGTACAAACTTAGCTGAATTTCCAAATTTCAAAAACAGCAAAAAACATGCATGTATTGACAACACTTTGTTTATTGTTATGTCATCATCTGATGTCATTCCATTTTTTGTTGGGTATTTTCTTCTTTCTTTTTCAAAACAAAGACATAAAATTTTAGGAAATAATGATATAAACAATATACCAGGTAACTGTCAAATACATCTGAGTTTATTTTATCGTCTAGAAAACCGCAAACACTTTCAAAAGGTTTTCTAAGCTTCCTAAATAAACTTTTCTCTATTCAACATAAACCTAGAATTTTCTATATGCCATAACCATACATGCACATTAAAACACCCAGTTAACAAGACCTGTCACCATAGGATGACATATGCATTCTTTTTCCACATTTTTCTAAACCTTTTCGAAAAGTGTTTTTCCACATTTTTCAAAACCTAAATGCAAAGTGTGACAGAATTTCAGACCGACAGTGCAATCACTATATGCCCACCTTCGGGGGCATAAAAAACGAAGGATCACCATGAATAAAGATTGACTTAAACAAGGTCAACTTGAACCCATAAAAATACACCAGAATCGGCGTACATACCAGCACCAAAGAATTAATATAATAAAATAATTAATAAGGTCGCCGTGGCGTAGTGGATATGGTGTCTGCCTAGGGACCGGGAGGTCAAGGGTTTAATTTCCACTTTGAGAGCGTTCTTTAGGTCTCCTCCATAGACACCAAGTACTTGTTCTAGTGCCATGAAAATGGACGAGAGTGTTTCAAATAAGCCTTAGGCTTTCGAAGCAGTTGAGCTAAAATAAATAGGTTAAAAGTAAATAACTTCAAGATTATAAAACACATGAAATTGCTGAATTTGGTTGACCTTTCTCGTTGTGATACAATATAATTCTTGATCAATCTTCAAATTGTTCTTATGTCATGATCAAATTGTTCCAAATGGAGAATGTCATAATTAGAGGTAGTCAATGCTAAGTACTTTAATACATTTATATTGTAACATCATTCTTAACTCTTAACACACCAAATAAGTTGTTAATTAAAAGGCCCCATTTTCACTTATGGAAACAGATTTTGCAGCTTCTTGAATGACCAAAAAAGCGCTTTAATATCCACACGTTCAGTAACTTGTGTTCAAGAAATAGATGCTTTGGCAGTACTTTTTGGAACATAAATATATACTAAAAGTATATATTCAGGTTTAAGTTTCTATTAATCATATCCACACATAGTACTGCATGTCAGCTTATTACAAACAAAGTTTAAGTACAATTCCTGCATCCAAACTCAAGTTTTTGAGAAGAAAACTTTTTTCTATTTTTAGTAACATTGTCCTTGACCTGACTACCCAAAATACAATCCTAAGCTAGGTCTACACATGATTTCTATATCCAATGTTCCATCAATATTTATCAATCCAATCTGATTTATTGACCAGAAACTACAAGTTGGCTGTTATTTCTAATTTGAGTAACGTTACAGTGACCTTGACCATGCAGTGACCTTGACCATGGCCCAACTTGTCCCAAATGCATTCCCAAATTAGGCCGTCATATAAGCTACCTCACACAAAATTCCAGTGCACTATCTCCATATAAAAGAAGATATTGAGCGGAGACCCCAGGCGAAACGATGACCATGGTAGACCATGGTCACCATGGTTTTTGATGGTTGACCATGGTATTTGATTGTCAACCATCAAAAACCGTGGTGGAACATGATCAGGAACATGGTCGACCATGGTTGACCATGGTCACAAAAAACATAGACCATGGTCGGCAATGGTGACCATGGTCAACCATGGTTAACCATGGTCGGCAATGGTGACAAAAGACAGACCATGGTTGACCATGGTCACAAAAAACATGGACCATGGTCGACCATGGTTAACCATGGTCGGCAATGGTGACAAAAGACAGACCATGGTTGGACATGGTCATTGCTGTTTTTACAAAGGAAGAATATTGTGTGCACAGGAAGTTGAATTGGGCAAGCTGAATGAAGACACATGGTTTATGTTATATTTGGAAAT